>OMKY01062688.1:0-10364 GCA_900302395.1 Bregmaceros cantori | reverse complement strand
CACGCTTTCACCCCGGGGCTGCGGCGTGCAAGCACCACACCTCCCTGCCCTCACCCAACGGCTCTCGGGGGCAGTCGGCTGGGCACGACGATAGAACTGACTCACCTTTATATTTTATTGAATGGAATAGAATGCAGGTGAAGGCTTGAGGCACAGCCATGCACCGCTTATTATTTATCATTTCATCTCCCGCGGTCCAACCCAGATAGTTGTCCACTTACATGGTGTTTTCAGGACTTCCGCCGCCAAAACCAGCGGCCATCAAATCCGGTGGAAACACACCATTAGCCTCACAACACATATCGGCAATCTGATAATCGATTAATTGATGAATATGTTGCAATATGTAGAGCAATATAGTCGATAGGGGTGAAATCACACCCATCATGGCGATTCATTTCAGTACCAATTTTCTGACCCAACAATTCAATTTTTTCCGATACTCAAGAATTCACCACCATTCGATTTTTTTTTTCTAACCCAACTGGCTAGACAATGTTTCAAATTTGAAATAAATCAATAACAGTAATAATAATCAATAACAATTATTTAGACTAAACACATACAATCTATGGCCATGGCACACACGCCGTGTTTGGGTATGTTAAGGAAGCAAGGATGGTGCCAAATAGGTTTAGCGGCACCCGCAGCAAGGGAGTGGAATCACGTCCAGGAGCAAATTGATAAAAATAGAGAGGGAAAAAAACAATACTCTTGCGGATGTATCGATACATTGTATCGATATTATTTACACCACTAATAGTCGCATATTTTTTTGTTGTCGAGTAGTCACGATTAATTGAGTAACTTGAGCTCGACCTCAAACGTTTAAAAATAAATAAATAAATAAATAAATCAGACAGCGCATTTGCGGCGAGAATAGACAAACTGCAAGCGATACGTGCACTCGCTCGCCCCCTCCCCTAATTGGAGCACATTCCTGGGCAGCACCGGCAGCAGAGAGCATGTGGGCACCAACAAATCACCATTTGCCCAGTTTATGATGGGAGGTTAAATGGACCAGTCGAACAGAAAGGCAGTCTGCTCTTCAATAGGCCTCTCATTTAGCCTCACCAAACACAGTGGCTTAGTGCTTTACCAGCAGAGCGTTGGGGGAGGTTCAGGACTAGGTCCTGTCAACAAACTTCTTAACATTACGCAAGCATGGCAAATAGGATTTTGATGTGCTAAATGGTGCGTTATTACAAGTTCTCTGGGTGATCCGTTTTAAATGGTTTGCATTAGCGGCGAAAACAATATCGATTTAGTATTGATGTATCGATACAACAGCTGTCGATACAATGTATCGATACATCCGCATGAGTATCAATTTTTTTCGTGTCTATTTTCATCAATTTGCTCCTGGAATTCCATTCCCGTGCTGCGGGTGGCGCTAAACCTATTTGCCGCCGTCCTCGCTTCCTTAACACACACAAACACGGCGTGTGGTGAATTCTTGAGTATCAATTAAAAAAAAAAAATCTAATCATTGGGGCAGGAAATCGATACTGAATGGAATCGCCATGATAGGTGTGATTTACACCCCTAACCTTTGTTAACATGAGCCAAAATTGACTACATTTCAAGCTGACAGAATTAATTTGTGTCACTAAGAATAATTTAGGGAGTTTAAGGGACAATATCCAACTGATTAGTCGAATAACAGTTTCAACAAAATGGAAAATGCAATGGAAAAACAAATTATTGTTCTTTGCAGCCCTAATGTAAACCCTGTTTATTTTCTAGATATAATGCAAACAAAAACTAATTGTGGGGGTTCCAAATTAAGGGTATAAGGCACAAACATTAGCTCATGGAACACATACAACGCGAGTGCATGTGGGCTGCTGTGTGTCCACATGCAAATTACGGTAGTGTCTCGTGTTACATGTAGCCAACATGATGTAATGCAAAACCGGAGCACCATTTCAATATATAATTGTCTTTACTTAATAACGATAGCTACAAGTTTGAAAATGACTAATGTATTTTAGCGTGCTTATGCTTATAGTTTTACATGCCCGATTATCTGCACTTGCACTCAATCTTGGGGGGAAAAAAAGCTTTCAATAAAAGTTATGTGAAATGAGAGTGATGTGAATGATCAATCTTTAAAATACCCTTCAAACATTTTCTTTGGTATGCATGTTTTTCATTTAAAGATTCCGTTGTCATTGTAAATATGAAAGCTAGAATTGAAAAAAAGACCCATTTATTTTAGTGATGTCCGGATCATATAAGGCATAATTAATGTTATAGAGATCAGCTTGATCACTTTTACCTTCACCTGATCTCCAATCCGCTGTATACGTTGTTGAAATAAGGGCTTCAAAATTGCATTTTGTATTGTGCCCCTTAACAAATACATGCTACGTACTAGATGCTTCATTCATCTAGATGAAAAGTGCATTTTGTCAGCCCAGCAGGGCAATATGCTTACATTATAGACTAAAGTTACTGAGTAACATGCCAAGTCAGACTTGCAGGCCGTCAAAGTATCTGGTAATAGACTGCAGGTTACCAAACACGTCAACCCCCGTGCATCTTCAAAACTTCATTGGCACGCTCGTGCATGCACCGACCGTGAAGTCGCCCCGCCCCCAGACTGCACGTAAATCAAACGCATGGCGCCATCCAAGACATCACAGCCCGACTCCCAACCACTGGGTCCACACCTGTCTTGTGCGACGTGCAATATAAATAAACCAGTTGTCTCCGTCGTCCATCTAGTGACCCAGCAGCTAGGCCACTCCTCGGCCCTCAATGCTGCTAGCTTGTCCATCTTAAGCCACTTCACTACAAAAACAATTCAAGGCACTGTTCGGCACATCTCAGTTAAGTTTAGTTCAGTTAAATGATAACGTGTTTCCCCCCCTCCACTCCAGACTGTGGAGGAGGGGGGGCACACAACCTCCTCATGCGATTGGCCGGGCGCGTTGCGTTAACCCCTCGGAGTACGACCAATCGGCGACCAGCAAACGTGGCCATGGACGGCCAGATTCTGGACTCACAACTCAGTGAGTCCTGAAACCTGGCCTGGCCGTTTTGCGTATCGTGGAGAAGCGATTTCCCGGGTGGATGTGCAGGTGAACTGTGCCGTGCTGGCCTTAAGTAAGCCCGTGGAAAAGGGGCTATATTTCACTATCTCCACTTGTAGCAAAACGTGCACAGCCAGGGGTCATCCTGCTCGAGAGTCGGCAATCCAATGTTGGCTCCGTTAAGGGTTGGCTGGTCGAGTCCTGACCATTCAATAAATCTTTTCGCGCCATCGTCTAGGTTGCCTGCCTCTGCTTCTTTAAAATTTTCCACTAATCCGTTGAGGCACAGTTTTGTTAGGCCGGTTTGGGAGCACTTCATATTACCATATTACCTACCTAGATCTTAGAGGTCCGTTTTTATTACCACCATTATTGATTTGAGTGGAATCAGTCCCTTTAGCTCGTTTACTCTCTATGCAATCTGAGGGGTTGTGATTTGTCTCATGATGTGGTTGAGAGGAAAGTTTAAATTGTGTTTTTCAGTTTTCTTGGCCAATTTCTGCATGCACGGCTGTAGAAGACTACTGACAATAGGAAAGTATCGGCTTACTCCTCTGAAATAATTGACGATGGCACAGATGGATGGCCAAAACCCACACTCCCATGGCCGACCACCGCTGCAATGCTTGTCTGAACCTCTCCGTGCTACCAGTTTCGGTTATCACCCTGCGAACGAAAGTCGCAAAAACCTCAAAGCAGATGTGACCTTGCCTGCCTGCCCCAGTCATCCATTCTCTGGACGACGCCACCCCACCAGCTTCAAAGTGGGCACCATCTGCAGCACTGCAGGCTGAACTGACCCCAAAAACCCCACCACGCTGGCTGCCGCGGGTTATCGCTCAGTTGGGAGAGAAGCCATTCCAAAGACAGGAAAGGTTGGTGGTTCGAATCCCGGCTCCAATAGAAGAGTTTATGTGGGAAACACTGGGGGGAGTCATTTTGACCTGCGCTTCTGCAGGTCACTTCCGGTGAAAACACTGCCCGCGGAAACTGCGTTCAAAAGTAACGAGTCTAGCGATTTTACTTTGACGACACATCATCGCGCAGTGGCACGTGACATGCATGCGGCCAATGAGTGAATAGCATACAGTCTGGTCACTAGTAAACAAACATGGCTTCCCTTGTATGGTCGTTCTTTACGGTGGACGAAGAGGACAATGCTTTCGTTATATGCAAAGCCTGTTAAGCGCGTATTCCGAGAGGAGGAAGAAGGTTGTCAAGCTTAACGAGTAATCTCATAGCTCACCTGAAAAAACGGCACCGCGGCGAAGAGGTGTTATGGGACTACAAGGCAAGGGCTGCAGCAGCTAGCGGTGAGAAAAATAAAGTGGCGCCGGTAACTAAAGCAACGACAGCACGAAAGCCTGACCATTCAGCAGGCTTTGAGACAGAGAGAGAGTGAAAAGGCAAAATCCATTAAAGACAAAGTAATAGTGTTCATTGCACTCTGCGACCAGCCATTCTCCTTGGGAAGATCTTTTCTAGCAGTTTACCTCATTTTTGGATGTAATATTTTTAAGACTTGAGTAATTGCATTTTAGACCTGATGGAAAAGTGGGCGTTTTCTGTGGCACATTTTTAATTTCTGAATTTTAGATGTTGGCAATTAACCATAGAGCTGCAACCGATTAATTGATTAATCGATAATTGAAACAATCGGCAACTAATTTGATAATCAATTAAATCGGCAGCGAATAATTGTTTAATGGTTTGGCCCATTCTCTGCTCAAACGTGTTGGATATAGGTTGTTCCCAGTGCAATTTTTCCAGTGTCAATGACCTAATAAGGCCCCAAAACAATAATACAATAAAGGCAACACGTAAGCTTGCGTGAAAGTTGTAATTTAGCATGTAAGAGTAGGCCCTTTCATGCCATTACTATAAAATGGAGATAGTGAAAGAGCAAAAAGTTGTAATATCAATATTGCAAACTTGATGACCTTGATAAGTGTAAATGAAATTAGTGATGAGGCCGAGTGGTAAATATTAAGGGAATTTACATTTACAAGGAACAGTAGCCATCCAGCCTAGACAAATTCAGAATCAACAAAAGCATGTTCCTACACAATTCAGAGACTCCATGGGGTCATGAGCGGAATTCGGTGGTGGATGTAAACAACAAATTGTCAACTTCCCGTTTGAATCTGTGCTTTTGGCAACACTATAGGTGCTCTCGAATCGGGAGATTCTCACGAATGTCATTAAATAATAAACAGTGTCAATATATCACGCGGGAAATCACAGTAGCCTGGAGAGTTCAGTTGATCATATGTCGCATGACAAATTCCTCAAGGGAGCTACATTATAGTCAGGGTATAAGCAACACGCGGCCAATCCACCTTGTCCATCGAGCAGTCCAACCAGTCACTTTGAGGAGGTGAGACTACAAGGGCAAGATGAGGGGTGAGGTGAGGTGGGGGAGAATCTGACGACATCGCATTGACACACCGCATCCCACAGGGGGCTCCGTGTTGAGGCAATTATCTTCCCCCCACCGCTCCGCCCCAACTTGTGAAATCTACTTACACCACTCCAGAGACGACGCAGTGTCAACTTTGAACTGCACACAGACGACACCCGGGGCTAAATTAACACGAAACCCAATTCCCCGCGACACAATCTCTACCCTCGACACCTGCCACCGAGACATCTGCGTCCTGCGTGAATAACGTCTTTCCTCCTGCGAAGGCAGCAGAGATCGAGGCCTCGCTGCGGCTGTGTCCTTCTAGCGCCTGCTTGAGTGGTCATTCAATCCCCCCCCCCCCTCGCAATCTCAACGGGGCCTTGTTCTGATGCAAAGCAACCTTTGTTGCTGGTGTGTGCGTGAATGCTCGCGAGGTTCACCCCGACGATGTGAGTGGAATGGGAGATGTGGCAATCCTAGAAGACGGGGAGAGGATTCAAAGCCCATCCAGTTGTGGGATTGCAACTAACTAGCGCTAGGATGATTAATCAAGAATGGATTATCTGTGCTGCCCAGTAGCTCAGTTGGTTAGGCAGAGCGCTGGAAAGCACGCATATGCCTTAATGGCGCGGGGAGTCGGTGGTTCGAATCTTGCCACCGTCGTATTTCCCGCATGTCTGTCCCCCATCTTCACCTGTTTCCGCTAACCCTAATAAATAAAGCTTGGAAAAAACAGCCTGAATGGGCTGGAAAAAAAATGGATTATCTACTGCATAACATTTAAAACTCATCAATTTTCAAATGTCAAATGACTGTTGTTTATTTACTTTGACTGTAGAGCTGCACGATTTTGGAAAAAATGAAAATCGCCGATTAACCAAATTACGATTTTAGATTCGATTTCGATTTATTATTATTATTTTTCATATATGAACGCTTGTTTCTAGTAAGATACCTCCTGCAATGACTATAAATTGCCGGCAGGGGGCATTGTGCTCTACTCTCACTTGTAGACGTGCAGACACAGTTAAACTACTCAATTACAAACTGAAATATATTATAGTACAAAATGTAAAACAAGCATTCGTTAAAATATGAATGGATAAGTTCACATCACAGATCAGCATTTGTTTCTTCTTAAAATAGATGAATGCAGTGCAACATTGGAGGTGTATTGTGAGTGCAACTTTTAACGTTCGCTAGCGAACTCCTCGCCGCGGGCGGCATGGGGGAAATCGCAGACCAGGGTTAAACTCGTACGGCTCCATTGTTCGGCTGGTCCATATATCGGTGTTGCGGACCATAACAGCACATCCCAAGGCAACGCGGTGTCTCGAGTAATGTTATAAAGACGTGGCAAATCGTTTTAAATATTTTCGGCTCGGTGGCAGGTACTGAACAAGCGCCTTCAACACGTTTTTAAATCCGGAGCCGCGCCTTTCGCGATGTGGAAACCCCTGTAATCTTCATCAGTTTTGTAGCGACAGACCGCGGAAAGTTTGGGACAGTGGCCCAGCCATCTTTAGCCGCTAGCATAACAACACACCGTTTCGATGGAGGTTCGTTTTCTAGGCGTTGGAAAATATTCATTGTGCTGCTATCCTTTAGCGCTGTAGCACCGGAACACAATAGCGCGGTGTAATCGAGTAGTTACGAAGCCGAACCAATCCCACAATCCAAATCCTAATGGCAGTACTCTAATGTCAACCCCAAGCCTGCAGCCATGTGGAACAGACCTGTCGTAACAGTTGTAGTCGTCCAGCCAGCATCCCTTCTTCACCAGCTTAATAGTTCCAGAGGAGTTGAGCCACGAGGCGTAGCAGTGCAGACGCTTGTCCTTCTCGCCCTCGCATCGCTCAAATCCACTCTGGTTGGTGCGCTCCGTGCGCCAGTTGTCGTTGTAGTACACACACTCGCGGGTCTCCGCCTCGCCCAGGCTGTAACCTAAGGGGGGAAAAAGGTAACACAAAAGGTGCACAATGAGGCACACATACATGCATTTACATATACAGAGCAATTCATCCTCTGCATGTAACACACCGCTAAGGACTCCGCATCTAGCAAAGCTGTGTCATTTCAATACTACTGTACAATACAGAATGCTGGGAAAAAAACGACATCCATAAACTCTCCACTTTCCACACATCATGTCTACGCGTATATTCTGGCCCAGCTCCATCTCAAACAAGCAGAATGGACTCCAACGCCATCTCAAGAGTGGCACTACACTGGACAAAACAAAAAAAAATCATATACTGTTATCTATTCCACCTCATTTGCATCCGCCGACCACCCCCACCACGGCACGAGATGGTGACAATATTGACGGCCATATATCATCTTGAAAATAGGGATGACAGAGTGGTACAAAAAAAAAAAAAAGTACTTTTATATATTTAACGTTTTCGTTCTCGGAACTGTTCCACCACCAAAATATTGGTCCTGAACCGGTTCGGAACACAAACATTTTGTTCGTTCTTAAATTTCCTTATATTGTGCAATGTTAAGTTTAGATATTGTTTTTATACAAAATATTTTGGTGAATGTTCAAACTTCAGAGCAACTGTATTAACGTCATTACATTCACTTCCTCGTCTGTCCACAAAATCAAGCCCCAGATGCATGGGGCTTGATGACCGATAGTGAAAGTGGACACCCTAGTGAAAAATCCAGCTTGAGCTGGTAGCTGGTTAAAGCTGGATTTAGCTGGTCTTAGCTGGTTGACCAGCTAAGACCAGCTAAAACCAGCTACCAGCTCAAGCTGGTCATAGCTGGATTTTTCACTAGGGATAGTCCCAAGACATAGGATATGTTAAAATATATAGAGAACGGAAAAAATGTTTTTATAATAATAATAATAATAATAATAATAATAATAATAATAATGTTCTGTTTCGGAACAGTTGAAGACATTTTTTGCATTTCCGTTTCTGCTCCTCAGGAAATTCTGTTTAAAAAAATTATTTTTGTTTTCGGTTTTAGTTTCATGAACCGGTTCGGAGCCCTGGTTGCAGCCCTGCTCTTAATGAAAACATACTATAAGCGATGCACTGTTCTGTCTCACACAAAACACAGTAAAGTGATTTCAAGCACTGACATCACATTAACAGCACTGTGTAACAATTTGGAGCTCTCCCAATGAAGTGGCAGAGAAAATTGTCACACTCCAAAATATCAGCTTGGCATATGGCCCGGTAGTTATGCTTTGGGTATTGTAACGGATACAACACACAGCACACACAGAGGGAACAGATTCCTTTGGGGCTGAAAGATTTGTTGAGGTGCAGGAATAATCCTCACCGTTTGAGCGTAACAGCTTAATGAAGAGACCGAGAGGCAAGAGAGAGTGAACAAAACATTTAATTAGCTCTAAGAGGACAATGGCAGCCGCGCACACCCAGCGCGAGTAGGCAGCCGTGGCGAGGAATGCAATTTTTCTATCGTGCGATCCTCGTCTTGGTGTTACATTTCGCATGAGGCCTGTACATGCAGTTC
This sequence comes from Bregmaceros cantori, assembly GCA_900302395.1. Classification (NCBI taxonomy): domain Eukaryota; kingdom Metazoa; phylum Chordata; class Actinopteri; order Gadiformes; family Bregmacerotidae; genus Bregmaceros; species Bregmaceros cantori. The sequence continues at coordinate 1,427 of OMKY01062688.1, read as the reverse complement.
CAAGTCTTCATCATATCAGAGTCGATTCACTGGCAAACTTAATTTGACACGTTCTGCAAACTTTTTGTGCATTTGTTTCCCCTTCACTCCCACCCTTTCTTTCCTGATATGAACATCTAACGTTAATTCCGGCTCTAAATTAAATTAATTTGTAATGATTTTCACCAGACTGCCCCTTTCCTAACCAAGAGAGGAGTGGGGTGGCATTTTCGTTTATCGCGGTCATTTCTTGGCCAAACTTCCGTCCAGCAAAAGCTGTTATGACAGCCTTAATCGAGACTTATAGAGTCCCAACACTTTGAGTCGAGTGTTGCAGAGCAATTTGCAGGGTCAATATGGAATTACAGACCCGGTTTAGAAGCCTTATACAGAAGCCTCATACACTTTACATTAACTGTTCCAAATGTGAAAGTAAAAATGAGATTAATTGTAGAGAAATTGACAGTTAGACCCTGCCCTAATAACTACTGGCTATTGGTCTATTATTTTTCAAACCAATATCTACAATTTTTATAAGACAAAGACTGCCAGTCATTTGCTAGCATTGTGCCTTCGATTTGCTAACCAAAATGTGTATTATCCCTGGGCTAATATAACTGCTTATTTACGTACCTGCAGTCTTGTATAGTACGAGCACCAATGAAACGATTAGTCGTTTAAAATTGTGATTAATCAACTACAAAAAAATGCTTTATTTCAAATGTGACGTCATCCCTCCATTGTTCCAAAACATAATGTCACTTTGGAATACTACTGCTTCTGTGTTTTTACATTGGATCTCGAGCTGCTTTGATTAAAAACAAAGATTTTCATTTCTCTAATAAGTAATTATAAATTATCAACCCTTACATTGCTAACCTTGCAGAATTTTCACTGTTTGGCATTTGTGACTTTTTCTACGCCATTTCAGTATTTCTATTTGCCTGCCAAGCTCATAACGTGATATTTGACAAGCTGAAAAAGTTCTTCCCTCATTTTTGGGAATTTTATCGAGCAAGCGCCGTTTTTTTCTTCATTCTTTATTGAGAGAGATAGGATTACATCGGAAACTGGGATGAAGAGTCGGGGGGAGACTTTGCAGAAAAGCCAGAGAGGGGACGGGAACCCGTGGCACTGTTCTGGCTCTCAATTAACACTGCGCCCGCCCTTTCCTGATTTTATGTATGGATCGACTGCCATATTGACTACATGCGTGCACTCACTCTGTGTACAGTAGTACGTTAGGTCTGCCCTATGCACCCAAATGGGGGGTGACAATAGGAGAAAATGTGATTTGTTGATTCTATTTAAATCTGATGCAAGTTGTTACACGACAGAAGTTTGGTTACACAAAATAAAATGCAGTGATTTTTAGTTGCTTCCATCGTCACCCCTGTTTGGGTCTGTGGGGCTAACTTATGTTAACAACAAAGTACTGCCAGGACACC
>OMKY01062672.1:12671-23236 GCA_900302395.1 Bregmaceros cantori | reverse complement strand
CATGGACAATGGTTTCTGTGTCTTAGTACTTCCCCATCACGTAGTCACTAGTCACGTAGGCTACCTGAATTAGGGCTGCACGGTTTTGCCCAAAAATAAAAAAATTGCGGTTTTTCCACCTTTGCGATTAATTGCGGTTTTATTTTTATTTTTTTTAAATTAGAATTAATAACTGTACAGACATATAGCAAACATAGCAACATATTTTCAGAGGCAGCAAATACATTTGAAATACATACCATATGCTCAATATGTAAAACGGCATGAACTAACAAGCCCCCTCCCCACACACAGACACAAAATTTTACCTTTTTAATACAGCATAATAAATATATAATTGAACAACAATAATATTAGCCTACTGGATATTTTGCGCTCCGTTGCCTTGATGCACAATTAACGAAGGGTTCCTATTCATTCTTTAGAACAGAGCGCGTCAGCATTGTGTACCGCAGACTGTCGCGCTACTCTCCGTTGTGCATCACTATCAGGCTAGAAGCGCAGAAACTGACAATGGCCGCATTGCGTGTAAAAGTGCAGCGAAGCCAGCGTATCCGTAAACAATATCAGCTTCTTCCATGCGAACCGGCGTCGTTAAACTTCCAGACGTGTCGGCAACTCTAACCATCTGTCATTCTTTTAAATGTTTAAATTATTATTAAATGTTTACGAAGCGAAGAGACAGAGACTAGGTGAGAGAGATAACGAGACAGAGAGACGGAGAGAGAGAGAGACAGACGGCCAATGGGGGGGGACGCTGCCGTGCCGACACGAGCGTCGTCTCGTCAACATATAATGTTAAAACGAACGCACAGCTATAACACACACACACACGGTAAAGGCAGCGTGCATGTTTTTTTTTAGACAGGAGACAAGAAACTGCGGTTAAAACCGTACCCCTCGCGGTCTATTAACTGCAAGGGGACGCACCGCGGTTAACCTACTTTTGCGGTTTATCGCATTAAAAAAATGCATTAACCACAGCCCATCGCTCTATTCTGATTGGCTGAGAGTTCCTGTCTCTTTCTGTGTTCTTGATCGACACTACAATACATGATGTCTTCTGTGAAATAAACAGAGATGTACTGATGTACAAACAGAGTTGGTGTGCTTTGTATTCAACTCTCCTTGCTTGGATAAGAAAAAGTGTTTTAAGTTCAAGCTGGAAGCATTCCAGCCAAACCTAACAATAACTTTTGTTACAACCTCTTGCTTGTGTTGTTGAACTAGGCTCACTATCTTCTCATCCAGAGAGAGATGTAGCCCAACTAAAATCCTATATGTAAGTACTTGTATATGCACCATGGAGAATTAAAATTAATCTTGAATCTTCATTCAGACTCTCGGTGCTCTGAACATTACAAGGCATTTCACAGCGGAGTGCATTTCCTTTCTAACGGGAGAGGCATCAAAACACCGCGTGGATTTCCGGCCAACCGACTTAGGAGGCTCGATCCCGGCAGCAGATGTGGCATTTACAAGGACGTCAGCACGTCTCCTCCAAGCCACATGTTGTTATTGTGGCAGAGCGGTAATGAGACAGCCCTGGAGGATTTGGAGGAGCAGGGATCGGACGGCGAGGGGCGGTTACACAACAAACGGTTTGTTGGAAAATGTCCATGGTGGACAACGGTGATGAGTCATCAATGACCATGAATGATCCCAACATGTAATGTTTCAGACAACACCAAGATATTCCGGTAACATCTGGATAAACATGTTAAGAAATGGCTACCTCCCTTAAAGGACAACTGACGTTTTGACTATATTCCCAGAATTTAATTATCCTATTTATCCGGCCTGACGCATTTGTAGGTCACAGATCCGCATGAGAACATTTGGGTGTGGAACAGCACAACGCAAGTTCCCACCATCCTTTTAAAATAAAGACATCCTTTAATAAAATAATATTTTATTAAAAAAATAGTCAAAGACACAGCAAAATAAATGGCACCGGAAGTGAAGAGCATATATGGGGGTAGTTCAGGAAGTAAACCGTAAACGGGTCAAAAACTACGCTAGTGACACAATGCCTTGCTCTCTGCTGCTCCTACTGGAGACTAATGCATGATAATGTAGAGCTCCTCCTACCTTCCTGCAGACTGGCCTGGAGGTGGTTGATGATGGCCACCAGGATGGTGGCCACGTTCATGGTGCTGGAACACTGGGCCATGCCCAGGGCAAACAGCTCATTCCAGCAGGCCTTCATCAGGTTGATGTCGTTGTCCTGACCACTGGAGGGGGTGCAACACAACACACTGTAAGCCTGATTACGGATTGTAAAGCTAAATCCATAACCATGCCCCGAAGCGACACCGCTTCCACATATGACGCATCACACGCCCCGCTCATCGCCAACGGACGCGCCGTGGACAGCAACTTAACGGTGTCTGCTGCAGGACACAGCATCAGCTTGAATGGCTCAGCGGTAAAGCGCTAGTCTTTCAGGTCCTGAAATCAAATCAGTAGCGAGCCCTTCTTTGCGTCTTTTTTTAACCTACATTTTTTTTTTAATTCTTTACATTTAAATATTTTAATTATGGTTAGGATTATGGGTTAGGATTAAAGGGTAGGGTTAGGATTAGGGGTTAGGGTCCAGCGCTCCGGAAGTCTGAAAACGTCTATCGCTAAGTTGGTGATTAAGTATGTTACTACAACTACACTACCCAGCGACCCAGGAGTCTGGTCACGTGACCACTGTAAGCGGCCAGTGATCTAACAGTAAGTTGGTGAGTAAGATTATGTTATTTATCAGCTACAGAAATGCACCAACGTGTAATCAATTGTTCCGTGTGTGATTTCCAACAACTCTACAAAATCTCATCCACATCCGTGCACAACTTTTTCAGTTATCCTGGGGACGTACAAACCAACCAACGTTACTAAAAACACAACCTGCTTCACGGTGCAGGTAATGAAGGAAAAAAAATACATTTAAAGTAGCGTTAATCCACATGTAGCGTGTCTGTGTTGGTACTGACGTGCCCGATCCATATTGTTATGCGTCGTTAAGAGTCTTCTGGCCAGTCGCTGCAATAAACAAACGTCCCCTGGTGGCAATAAAGCAGCGAGCCAAGCTCATTTAACATAGTGTCATCCTCGGGCAGACTCTGTTCCCCACAGAGACCACACACCAGACTTCTCTAACACCAGGAGGAGCACGGAGGCAGAGCATGAACAGCCAAGAGAGTTTTAACAAAAGAAAAAAAGTGTAGGAACTGCACGATTATTCTAATAAAAACTAAAAACAGAGTGCTAACCTGTGCCGTAGTGGTAAAAAAAGGTACTTTTAGTGCTAGCAGTATGTGTGGCAACCATAGACTGTATATACAAATGGCAACCATAGACTGTATATAAAAATGGACACCGCGTTTGTTTTGATGTCCGTGCCTACTTCCGGGGTTGGTATGGGGGGAGCCTCGTCTTCGATTTCGCGCCCTATGGTAGTTTCCAATACAAATATTCTAATCTTAGCAGCCTGTTTTAACCTATTTAAAGATCGTTTCTAATTGATGTTTGAATGTATATTGTTGGGATAATTAACGGTTCATTGCGTGAGGGGGGTCATCATTTCACAAACGCATCAGATTTGGTGTTAATATTTTTTATTCTAGCTCCCATAGGATCCCATTCATTCCGACTCTGTCGTTGGCACCCCTAGCGGGCAGTACCACCGGAAGAAGTCGAGTGTGGGGTGTCTCTCTCTCTCTCTCTCATATACTGTATAGCTCTCTGTCTACCTCTCCTTGTCTCCGGATATACGGGTACTTTAAGTAATGGCAGCAAAGTCACGCACGCTGCGTATACTTTATAAATAGTCTATGGTGGCAACCCATTATCAATGCAAGTGCTCGTAGAGTAGGGGGATTGCGATTGACGCCACCGGCGAACATGCTCAGCACAAGCCAACTACATTTCCCAGTGGCCCCATGCGACCCGGAAGTCTGGTCACGTGACCGTGGTAAGCGCCCAGCGATTTATCGGTAAGTTGGTGATCAAGTATGATTATGTCTTTTTCTCTCGGTCTCTCTCTCTCATTCTTGGTATCTCTCTCTTTCTCGCTCTCTGTTTTACTGACAGTTACTCAGTACTTTCACTACTTAAGTAACTTTTTTGTGGAGTACATTTATACTTGAGTAACTATTTGCATGACTACTTTTTACTTTTACTCGAGTAATATTTTGCTGAGGTAACAATACTTTGTTCTGCCCATATCTGATTAAATACAGACCTAATTCTACATGGCAATGATGAAAAAAGGTTAAAGAGGTAATTTGTCGAGTCGCATGGTCATTGAAATTCATCCTCCGCATTTAACCTTTCGTTGAAGAGCAGCGAGCAGATTCTGCGCCAGTGTCTTGGTCAGGGGGCACTGACAGGAGTAGGATATCCAGAGCATGGGGAGGAGGCAGTGCTAACCACTGTGCCACCCATATTTATAAATGGATTAGGGACTACCATCCATGTCCCAAGAGGAAAATTCAGTTGGTCATTAAGCTCATTAAGAACAGTTAACAACCAAGAGATCGATGCCATTAAAAACATGAGAGTAACAAAGTACCGTACTGTTGTCCAGAATTATAGCTATACTGGAACTAGACACACTCGAGTGCAAAACTGCACCAAAATCGAGTTTGTAAGCTCATAACAGTTGTCAAACTATGATGTTACTTATAGGCTACAGAAATGGACCAAAATGTAATCACTTGTTCCGTTTGTGATTTCCAACAACCGCACAAGATTTCATCCACATCCGGACATAACTTTTTCAGTTATCCTGGTGAGAGACAAACCAACCAACTCAACCGAAAACATAACCTGCTCGGCTCAGGTAATTGTATCTTCCCTGGTACACTGGTCACCCCTAAGGATTGGACTCACGCCAGAGCTTGGAAGGCGGGTATGGAGCGGGCCCAGTGCATGGACAGGAAGAGGAGGCGAGACGCTGACTCACAGATGTAGTTTACATTCAAGTACTCGGGTACCGGCATGGGCATCATCAGCTGGAGGGGAAAAAAAAAAAAAAAAATCAACCAATAATGACTTTTATTAAGAATAACAACCATCGTAAGTTCAGTCATTTCAAAGGTAAACAGTTTGTCAAGGTCACTCTCTACACAAGATCTAGTGCATCCCTTCCATTGAAATCTAGTCTAAACAAAATAAATAACAATGGAGGAGGCAACGGAAAACCTGACGTCTGGAGTTAAATTATTTTCCAACAGCATAAGCACCCCGCACAGCATCGCTAGCATTGGGTCTGGTAAAACCAGAGTCGGGAAAAAAAAACGTGCCAATCAAATCGTGTTGTCCAGTCACAGCACATTAGGTGGGACAAGCGCCGTGGAGGTGTGGGAGCCCGTACAAACTCTGCCCATGTCTCGCGTAGCCCGTACAAACTCCGCCAATGTCTCGCGAAGCCCGTACAAACTCCGCCCATGTCTCGCGTAGCCCGTACAAACTCCGTCCACGTCTTGCGTTGCCCGTACAAACTCAGCCCACGTCTTGCGTAGCCCGTACAAACTCCGCCCACGTCTAGCGTAGCCCGTACAAACTCCGCCCACGTCTCGTGTAGCCCGTACAAACTCCCCCCCACGTCCTCGTGGATTGGTCCATTGATTTTGTACCGGACGGCGAGCTTGATTTTCTCAGACCCAATGGAAGCGTCTAGCGATGTGTGGACGATGCGTTGGTTCTGGCACGCCAGGCAAGAGAAGAGTGAGGTGTAGCACCTTAAAAGGTATGTGGGTGTTGGACAGCAGGGGACCCTCTATCTCCACTACGGGGCCCGTCTGGTCCCCAGACATGAGCTGCATGGTGGCCTCCAGAGACTGGGCCGTGGAGCTGTCTGTGGGGGTCAGGGCTTTGGCTAGAGTGTCGAACGCCCTGCAGGGGAGGCACAGACAAAATTATGTATGTTCTTTCCACAGTTCCAGAGTTCCTGATGCCCGTATGACACTTGCTGTGTCCAAAATCATTCCCTATCCCCTACTCCCTACCCCCAATATAGTGTGCTCACTTACAGTGCACTCAACAGCAACGGCCGAGATTTTGGACACTAGAGTTGGTGCCGTCAAAATTATTATAAAATATAATTATAAAAAATATAATTATAAAATTCAACAATCATTAGAACAAGTCAAAAGTAATTACATTTATAACGATTTGCCGCAGTCGCTATTTACTCCCGCCGTGCCATCTTTTTTAAAGTTTAGGACATTTTTAAAACGTCTCGCAAAGCATTATGGATTATATTGGTCCGTCTAGGGTACATCCGATGCTCACTACTTTTTGTGGTGCATTGTGGGATACTTTCAGTGCACTATATAGGGTACATGGGGAATTCAGATACCCATACTTTTTACTGAGATGTCAGCAATTCACTACTTGTTACATTATAGCGACACCTGTTGGGAACTGTTGGCACATATGTTGACGTCATATATCTCTCTCTCCCCCTCTCCAACACTCTCTCTTGGTCTCTCTCCCTCTCTGGCGCTTTCCATCTCGCTCTCTCGGTCTCTCTCTCGCGCTGGAGCCCGCAGTTCTGGTCACGTGACCGCGGCAAGCGTCCAGCAATCTATTGGTAAATTGGTGTTACTTACAGGCTACAGAAATGCACCAAAACGTAATCACTTCTTCCGTTTGTCAACTCTACAAAATTCCTTCCAGATCAGTGCACAACTTTTTCAGTTATCCTGGTGACAGACAAACCAACACAATCAAAAACAGAACCTCCATCCGCGACACAGGTAGAAAAAAAAAAACATTATTTGAACACACAACTGAAAGCAATATACAGAGGACATATACAGTAAAAAGTGTCACTGTGAATTTTGAGAAGGGCAAAGTTTTTCTGCCAAAAACCTCCAAATGCTCTCCTAAAACGAGAATAATTCTTAAAAATAATAATCCCTGACACATGTAAAATGTCAGTTTAATAAAAGTAAATTCATTATCTCTATTGCCAAGAGACCCTCCAATAAAGCCAACGTTACCTTACATTGTTACTATATTGGACCAGGGAAGTCGGCTGCCTCCCAGACCCGGTGGCATTTTGCTACATTTGTCGTCCAAATTGTTTCCATATTGCTTCTTATATTGGAGCTAGTAAATCCATGACAAAGTGCTTTTACAAGGACACAGATCCAAGAGACTGCAACACTGCTGCAACCACACCAGCACTGGTCGTAGCTCTGCAGCAGAAAGCTTGCAGCTTGAGCCAATATCCCCTCCCCCTGTTCCCCCCAAGTGTATAGAACTCCTACAAAAAAAGGGGTGTGTTGAAAATTAAACCAATCAGTGGTATGGCTTGAAAAGAATCAAAATAGAATCACAAATATGCAACTAGAAGGACTAGGAGAGTGCAAACCTGCGCCGTAGTATTACAAAAAAAAAATAGTACTCTTAGTGCTAGCAGTATGTGTGGCAACCCATTATCAATGCAAGTGCTCGTAGAGTAGCGCAATTGCGATTGACGCCACCGGCAAACATGCCAACTACACATTTCCCAGTGGCCCCCCGCGACCCGGAAGTCTGGTCACGTGACCGCGGTAAGCGTTCAGCGTTCTAACGGTAAGTTGCCGATTAAGTATGATTATGTTACTTATAGGCTACAAAAATGTGCCAAAATGTAACAAATTCTTCCGTTTGTCATTTCCAACAACTCTGCACAATTTCAGATCCGTGCATAACTTTTTTTAAGTTATCTTGGGGACAAACCAACCAACCAACGCAACCAAAAATATGACATGCTTTGCAGCGCAGCCCCAGCACAGGTAATAAGTAATAGTTAGGAAAACACAGCCGAGCCAGAACCAACACATCGTCCACGCATCGCACATCGCTAGATCGCACATCGCTAAAACGCACATCGCTAAAACACCTCAAGCAAATCGTGTTATCCAGTCACAGCACAATAGGTGGGACAAGCGGCGTGGAGGCGTGACAACCAAACTCCTGTAATAGAAAATATCAAGTACAAATGTGTTTTCCACTCATTGTCACGTACACACGTATGCATTATGTAACTAGCTAAAACAGGTCAAGTTCTATGTGATAATGTGACATGCTTGATTTGTTCGACGTGTAAGATACTTGATCATTTCTATTACACTCCGCACGCGTCTTGCGTAGCCCGCACAAACTCCCCCTACGTCCGCGTTGATTGGTCGATTGATTTCGTACCGACGGCGAGTCTGATATTCTCAGACCCAGCTTTTTGTTTGACGATAGCACCTCCCCCTCACCGTGTAATCTCGCAGGCTGCCTGTTCGTCTCCGGGTAGATGGCTTATCGACCCGTCTCCGTTGCTGACCGAGTCCATGCCCATCAGTTCAGAGCCGGCCCCGGACGCGGCGTCCTGGTGGTCTTGGGTCTTGTTCAGGTGGGCTAGTGACGTGACCACGTTGGCCAAGGTGCCCAGGTCCCCCTGGCACGAGTCATCCTGGTGTTGGATGAGAAGGTTAATGGGCGATATTAAAATAATCAAAGGACAAAGCACCAGTAGTGACATAAGTAACGAAGTACAAATACTTAAGTACTGTACTTTAGTAGAATTTTCAAGTATCTGTACTTTTAGGAGTACTTTTTACTTTGATTACTTTTTACTTGTACTCAATAGATTTTTAACAAAAATATCAGTACTTCTAATCCTTATTCTTCCCAAAACAGGGAAAAGTACTTTTTATTTTTTTTAACTTTAAAAGGTTAGGTGAGCATGATTTGCAAATGTTTCAGCTGTTCATCTCAATGTTTGGCAGCGTGAGTTATAAATCTTAAGTGAAGTAATTTAGACTTTTGGTTGTTAGTAATTCATCCAAACAATAACATTGATAAACCAACATTGAAAAGTGTATTTTTTAATATCGAAATGTAATTTCTGTACTTTGTACTTTATACTTTCAAAAATACTTCATGAGTAAATTTGTGCAAGTAAGTAGATATTTGAATCAGTACTTTGTAGTCCTACTTGAGTTGTTTTTTTACTAAGGTATTTTACTCTTACTCAAGTAAGAAATCTGGGTACTTTTGCCATCTCTGCAAAGTGGAGAATACACACTTCTGTCTGTAACTGTGACATCACAGTAGGATACAGAGGATTTTAGGGGGATGCGTCCTGTTCACAGCCCCGCCACCCGCCTAGCCTGGCGAGCAGGCAGAACCAACGCATCATCCACGCATCGCACATCGCTAGACGCTTGCATTAGGTCTAGGGAAAAATCAGGCTCGCCGCCGGTACGGATTCAATCGGCCAATCAGCGCGGACATGGGGCAGAGTTTATACGGGCTACGCAAGACGTGGGCGGAGTTTGGTTGTCACGCCTCCACGCCGCTTGTCCCACCTACTGCGCTGTGACTGGATAACACAATTTGATTGACACATTTTTTTTCTAAGTTTTCCGACCCTTGTTTCAAAAATACTTTTGAGTACATTTTAGAGCATGTACTTTCAACTTTCAAAAATATTTTTTGAATATATTTCTCAGCCTGTAGTTTTTACTTTACTTGAGTAGATATTTGTATCAGTACTTTGTAGTCTTACTCGAGTTGTTTTTTACAAATGTATTTTACTCAAATAAGAAATCCTTGTACTTTTGCCATCTCTGTGCAGATCTAGGAATCTAGAGAATGACGTATGAAAGACACAGGATGGTACGGGAGGGATCAGGAGAGGTCAGCTACCGGCCAGGCTGTCTAGAAGAGGGAAAACATCCTAATCTCATTACTAGGAAGCTAGAACGATGGAAAAAAGGTTTGGATGGTCGACTGGGGCCCCAGGGCAAAGGTCACATGTGGATGACGCAGCAGCAGCAGCAGCAGGAGTATCTTTGTGGGTGTGTTTCTGTGAACGTGCAGTACGTGTGTTTCTGGGTGCCTTAAAGTGAACATGGTTCCTAATGGTGCTACAACTAACGAGCATTTTAATATTCAATTAGTTGTCAATTATTGACTCTGTCGGATATTTTTTCTTCACAAAAACGTACCCAAAATATTTACGGTGGGCAACAATTGTAAGACATTTGTCAGAAATATTGAAGTTATACATAAAATATATTTTGGACATCTCTCTGGTCCTCTGACTGCAGGTTTGAAAACACCTCAATACTGAGAGAGGCTCTCTTAGTTGCTTCACTCCCTAATATTCCAATGGCTGGCAGGCAGGCTAACTAGCCACCTAGCTAGCATCTTCAACAATAGACAAACAGTGTTTTAATATGAAACGAAAGAGAGCTCTCTCTCTCCCTCTCCTGCCAGCGTTGTGGTCGATCAAAGCTTGTCTTGTCCTGATTGGTTTACGACAATGTAATAGAAATTATCAAGTACAAATGTGTTTTCCACTCATTGTCACGTACACATGTATGCATTATGTAACTAGCTAAAACAGGTCATGTTCTTGGGTCATAATGTGACATGCTGGACGTGTAAGACATGCATTGGTTCTGATAACATGTACTATCACTTCACTATATTAGATAGCACGTTTCTGTGAAACGCGGGCATTTCCAGACAGCACATCCTGACAGACACTGGCTGTTTGATCTGTCCCTCCTTAGACATTTGGG
>OMKY01062672.1:0-12651 GCA_900302395.1 Bregmaceros cantori | reverse complement strand
ATCTCTCTGGTCCTCTGACTGCAGGTTTGAAAACACCTCAATACTGAGAGAGGCTCTCTTAGTTGCTTCACTCCCTAATATTCCAATGGCTGGCAGGCAGGCTAACTAGCCACCTAGCTAGCATCTTCAACAATAGACAAACAGTGTTTTAATATGAAACGAAAGAGAGCTCTCTCTCTCCCTCTCCTGCCAGCGTTGTGGTCGATCAAAGCTTGTCTTGTCCTGATTGGTTTACGACACTATCACTCAAATCAGTCCTGTGTTGTAATTGCGTGTTCAATGTGCTGTGAGAAATACCTCTCTATGATTGGTTGAAAGTGATTTCACGTTTCTATATATCACTGCGCACTTCCTGCACTACATCAAAACAAGGAGCTACAGACCACATCAGCACACATTGCATCTTACGGTTCGCTTTACACCCCGATCCAAACGTGCACCAGAAAATGTGTTTAATTTCTAACGTTTGGAACACTAACTTCATGGATTCACACATGCCGAGGGATAGCCTGGCGAGCCACAACCAACGCATCGTCCACGCATCGCACGCGATGCCCACGTCCGGGTCGCGACGATTCGTGCCGGCGGCATGCCTGGTTTTCTCAGACCCAATGCAACGTCTAGCGATGTGCGATGCGTGGTCGATGCGTTGGTTCTGGCTTGTCAGAGGATAGAGGATCCGGGTATAACATATCCTCAATCTATGATCGGTACGTACCGTGTCAGGTGCGGTGGGGACCAGGATGGTGTTCTCCAGCTTGGGGAAGGGCTGCTGTATGTTCAGTAACATGCTGGACTCCAGCAGATTGGTGGACCTGCAGGCAGACACAGTCAAAGACTTAATTTATTTAAGATGTTTTTCAAATGATTTGTTCACAACATTTCACAAACCTTCAGGGAAAATTACGCGACACTTATGGCACTGCAAGATGTGGCGCCGTTTGAAATAATGACTGGCACAGGTCGCTGACAAAAGGAACAAGACCAGGTGATGATCTTGTTTGAGTCAAGAGAGTCATTTGCGAATTATATGGGATTGGGTAGTAGGAGTATGGAACCATGCAGTTTATAACAGGAGAAGGTGTAACAGTAGCCCTGTTTACATGGACATTTTTTTTTGGATCTGACTAAATTTAGGCGGACCAAATTTTTTTCAATTGCAATCATGTTTCCCAAATCCTCTTTACATTCTTAAAAAGGATAACTAGAAGCACTCAGACATTGCGAACCTGCGACGTAGTGGTACAAAAGAAATATTATTTTTATTGCTAGCAGTATGTGTGGCAACCCAATATCAATGCAAGTGTTTATAGAGTAGCGTGATTGCAAGCCAACTACATATCCCAGCGGTCCCTGCAACCCAGGAGTCAAAAACCAAAAACATAACCTGCTCGGTGGCGCAGGCTAATAAAATGATAAAACTATAAATAAATAAATCAGGCTCCACTGAAAGTGCCTACCGGTTTGTCTCCTTGTCGGTGACAAAAGTGGGCGTGGCGGCCAGGGGACTGCAGAGATTCTTGCGGATGTAGATCTTCTCAGTGGACGCAGCACAGTTGGAAGACTTCTCCTTGAAGAACACTTCCACGGGCTTTCTCTCACATTGCACGGCTGGAGAACAAGGAGAATGCAACAAAAACAACAGTTATCACAGTGTACGGCTGCAACAAATTAAAACAAAGGAAAACTAGAATCAAATCAACTTTATTTATAGAGCACATTTTTTCATCCACAAGGGAAGACCAGAGTGCAAAACTGCGCCAAAATTGCAGTTTGTAAGCTCATAACAGTTGTCAAACAGTCATGTTACTTATAGGCTACAGAAATGCACCAAAATGTAATCACTTGTTCCGTGTGTCATTTCCGTCACATCCGGACATAGATTCCATGTGCCGAGATGTAGGACGAACAGGTTCAAAAAGTCCTTCGTCCCGGTGGCCATTGGCCTTCTTAATAACAGTTAACTTGTTCAGCCGATCCACTGCACTGCAAGTACTGTCAGCACTGTAAGCACTGTGGTCATGAGCACTGTGGTTAACTTTCTTTTTTGTCATTGTGCTGTATTTACGTTTTATCTTTATATTTTATTGTCACCCTTAATTTATTTATTGTTGTGTACTTAATGTTGTCCTCTGTTTTGCTGTTGACTGCACAACGATTTTCTCCTCGGAGTTTTCTTGACTTGACTTTCCAACAACCGTACAAAACTTAATCCAAATCTGTGGAGTTCTTTTCAGTTATCCTGGGGACAAACCAACCAACTCAACTGAAAATAAAACCTGCTCGGCGAAGGTAACAATGACCAAATTAGTTGCCAAACTAAAGCGATTGACGCCACCGGCGAACATGCTCAGCACAAGCCAACTACATTTCCCAGCAACCTGGAAGTCACGTGACTGCGGTAAGCGCCCAGCGCCCTATCTGTAAATTGGTGATTAACTATGATTATGTTACTTAGAGCTAAAGAAATGCACCAAAATGTAATCAATTCTTCCGTGTGACATTTCCAACAACTGTACAAAATTTCATCCACATCCGTGTACAACTTTTTCACAAGTTTTTTCAAACACAACCTGCTTCTTGGTGCAGCTAATAACTGTGAATGATCTGTTCCTAAGAAGGTAGTGAGCTGTACTCACAGTCCTGCTTCATGCCCAGGCTGATGCAGCGTTGCAGACGACAGTACTGACAGCGGTTACGGTGGTGCTTGTTGATGACACACTCCCCGGACCCTCGACACGTGTACACCAGGTTCTTACGGATGCTCCGCTTGAAGAACCCCTTGCAGCCTTCGCAGCTCACAGCGCCGTAGTGGCGCCCTGGGCACGACAACACACACAAGGGAACCCAGTTAGGATTAGCATATAAACACTGGATGACTGAGAAGCAGAGCTCCGAACCGGTTCAAGGAACGAAAACCAAAAACAAACAGAATTTTACGAAGAGCAGAAACGGAAACAAAAAAGATTTCTTAAACTGCTCCGGAACAGAAACGGAACATTACGAAATCCACAAAACCGGTTAAAAACGTTTTTTCCATTCTCTATATATTTTAACATATCCTATGTCTAGGAGACTATTTCCTTCCACTTTCACTGTCAGTCATCAAGCCCCACGCATGTGCGGCTCCATTTTGTGGACACAGGAGGAAGTGAATGTAATGGCGTTTTAAACCCGGTTAGCACGTTAATACCGTTGCACTGAAGTTTGAAAGTCCACCAAATATATTCTGTATAAACTAGATCTATAAAATGATGAACCGGTTCAGGACCGATATTTTGCTGGCAAAACAGTTCCAAAAACAAAAATGTTATACATATGCCTGCCTGAACCGTTCGGAACGGAATGTTTAAAAAATAATTTTGTTTTCAAGCTCCGCCGAGAAGAACACTTTTCACTTTTAGTGTGAAAGTGGGATGAGAGAGAATGGGGCAAGGGGAGGAAACGCCTCCTGTACCTGTGAACTCGGTAAGTGTCTTACCAATTGTATCACAAAAGAACACACTTCAACCAATATTTTTAAAGAAGGCTCATAAAAAAACAAAACAAAAAGCACTCAGAGTGCAAACCTGCGCTGTAGTGATACAAAAAAAAAAGTATTTTTAGTGCTAGCAGTATGTGTGGCAACCCATTATCAATCCAAGTGTTTGAGTAGCGCAATTGTGATTGATGCGATGCGACCGGCGAACATGCTCAGCACAAGCCAACTACACTACCCAGCGGCCCGGAAGTCTGGTCACGTGACCGCGGTAAGCGGCCAGCGTTCTATCGGTAAGTTGGTGATTAAGTATGATTGTTACTTATCGGCTACAGAAATGCACCAAAATGTAATCAACTGTGTGTCATTTCCAACAACTGTACAACATTTTTTTCAGTTATCTTGGGGACAGACAAATCAACAAACGCGACCAAAAACATAACCTGCTTCTCAGGTAAAAAAAAACCCACCTGATGCCTTGTCTCCGCAAACCACACAGTACTCCACGACAGGCTTGATGAGGGCCTGGTCACCTCCGTCTGTCACAAACTGAGACAAAATGGTTTTATTACAGAAAATACATTTGTCATGTTTTTATAGTGAAACAATGACAGAGTTTTAGTTGAATCAATGAATCAGTTAAACTGTAAAATGTATGAGGAAATGAGTGTAGGTAGTCTGATTAAAGCCCAATTCACACTGGAATATTACCTATGGACCCCTGGTAATTCGGAATAATTGCGGAGGACGTCAGAGTTTCATTTGATGTGCAAATACGCAATGTCTGTGATTTGCGAAGTAATAATTCCACTGCTGGTAGGTGTGTACACCAGTGGGCAAGCAAAAATACCACACATGTGTCATAATGTCTTTTAAATTGACGCATCTCTACGACGACAGTACCATGGTACCGGTAGAAATTTTCGTGCCTGATCGCGGCCTGTTTGGCTACTGATTGGTCAGCCACTGCTTCAAACTGATTGACCGAGGCAGGGGCGCTGCGCGCGGATTGATCAGCACAGCGAAGCGTCAGCAGGGGTTCACCAGGGGAAACCTGAGGTCCATTGCATGCAGCAATGGGGGGGACCAATCCGTGGAGATACGGGCATAATGCTGAGCCCCCTTGCAAGCGTGATTTCGCACTTACTAGAGTTCTCTGTGGAGTCACGGTTTAAGTGTATTAGTTGGCAATTAGCATTGTATGGGTCCAAAAAGTAAAACTATCTAGTACTGGCCGAGGTACCTGGATCTGCTGCGAGAGCAGGTCGGAGGAGGCGAACAGCACCTGGTTGAGACCCGACCCCTCGTGACCTTGGAGGATGACCTTGTTGGGGGAGGTGGCCTCCTGCTTGAGGATCACCTTGCCCCCGCCCGAGTAGTCGGCGTTGGCAAGGATGAACTGCTGCTGCTTGCCTGGAGAAGACTGCTCGAGAGCAGTGACGATCTGGATCTTCTGGCCGGTCTGCTGGTCGGTGACAATCTACCAAAAAGGAAGGAGGAAGTTGAGCTTGATTTCAGAATCACCTTATTATTAGCAGGGCTTTAAACCCAGGGGGTGCGTGCATGCATGACCTGGAATGTTTAATAGCGCAAAAAGAATTCAGTGTCAACTTAAGTAAAACAAATAATGATAAAGATAAATAATAAAATGACACGCAATATAAATGTTCTGTTCCATTACCGTCCGACTCTGCTCATCCAACTAAATGCAGCCATCTCATTGGGCCAAAACAACATGTGACTCGCGTGTAGAATGTAAACAAAACATAACATTTGTAAGAGTCCTGCCGAGCCCTATATGGAATTACTTCATCACCGCGGGATCCTCGGTTTACTTCTCAAACCCAGTAAGACGTATTTAATGATAAATATTAATGTAAATTATGTGTCACATACATCCAATATGCTCCCAAAGCTTTTATTAAATATACGGCTCATGGACTCGTGGGTGGGTGGGGAGAGGGGGAGCAGTAGTAACGGAGCAAGCACATTTTAAAAGGCCTTATTCGTTTTGTTCTCAGCTCAAATGTTATCGTTTATCCCAGTCTGAATCGAGACCGATTGTTTAGCCTGCTGTTTGCTGCACAGGTGAACTCCATCGCATTCTCACCTAAAAATTTACTTCAGACTTTTCTGAAAAGTCTAATAGTCTGAATTTAACAAAGCAGGTGTGAATGCGCCCTTACATGGCAAAAATAGTTTGAACGATTTTAAAATGTTAGATTCTTACAGACCCCTCAAACCGTGTTCACCCCTAGCTACAAGAACGTTCCAGTACAGCACAACAAAAACGTCACACACTACAAGAACAGTGTCTTTCCTGTACCTGTATCCGATGCCCCAGTGGCATGCCGCTGTCTGCAGACACTAACTGGATCCTTTGGGCCGGTCCATCCATGGCGCTGATCCCTGAATCACACCAGACTCCTCCCCATCACCAGCTCCATCTGGAACACACTCAGTTCCAATACAATGAAATCCATCGTTCCCTTGTTTGGCTGGGCTACGCTCAAATTTCATTGAGATCCGTGCACAACTTCTTCAGTTATCTTAGGGACGAATCAACCAACTCAACCAAAAACAACCTGCTTCGCGATACAGGTAATAATAATATGTTGTTCCCCACAGCAACACAAACGATACAATAAAAGATCATAAGTACACATGGGTGAAATACATGCGTTATAAATATGTAATAAGCTAGGAGATAAGTATAGGTTGGGAAGTAGAGAAAATAAGACATTTTTATAAAGTTTTGTTTGTAATATCAATAGCGCTTCAGGTTCATTATTGTTGTGATTTCAAAAGAAAAAAATGAGCAGATTAACCGATATAAATACAAATACTTGTTGATTAACCCCAGGTAGTAGCCAACTGTAACTATAGCCTAGCACTGAAAGTCATTGAGTCCACATCATGTGTCATTTTTCAACTTCTCAAATGTTCACCAATGTTTACATTTGTAGCCTAGTTTATTGTTCTTGTAATCACATCTGATTAATATAGGCTACTAAAGAGTTGAATAGCATAGACCTAGATGATTCATCGGCAGCGGTTAATCGCTTTATGGTTTGGCCTATTATTTGCTCAAACATGTTGAATATATGTTGTTCCCAATGCAATTTTTCCAGTGTCGAAGCCCCAATACAATAAAGACAACACATAAGCTTGTGTGAAAGTCCAATATGTTATAATTTAGCCTGTAAGAGTAGGCTCTTTCATGCTATTACTATAAAATGGAGATAGAGAAACAGCAAAACGTTTGTAATATTAATATTTCTTTAATATAAACATTTAATGTTTCATGATCATAATTAATGCTAATAATCGTTCCAAATTTAGAGGACATTTTTAAGCGATTAATAGTCAGTAAAAATGGCTGATTAAATGATAAGCAAAATAATCATTAGTTGCAGCCCTACAATATATACACTATACTATTTTGATTTTCTCCATATCAATGTTTGCAAACAAGTGTGTCCATTTAATGAATTGTCTTCAGAAAAGATCAATATGAAATTATCAAAATAATTTATTAATAACTTTAAAAATATTTAGGTGTTGCAAGTGAAGATTTTACCATAATAATAAGTAAATGTGTCGTTTTAAATAATAATAATGTTTTGCACCGCCGCTTGCTCCACGGTAGCATGGGGCCTATGTAGCCTAGCCCACCGTTAGCCTTCCAATCCCCGGTTCAAACATCACACATAAACCGGTGTTAACATCAGACCCAGCGCTGGACGCGGCCATCGCCCGCTGCACGGTGGGCGGCGGTCGGCGTCCACAGAGCCGAGCGGAAGATCGCACCGATTGCGCGGGTGTGAGAGGTGAAAGGTCACCGGCGGAGGGGTTAAAGCTCGCCTAGGGTTCACCCCGGCTCCGCGCAGCGCTGATCGGTCCCGACACCGGTGCGGGGCGACACGCCGGGCAGCGATAGAAAGACGCACCACCACCGATCCGCACGGATGGAAGAGAGACTCGGAGACCGATCGGTACCCGCGGCAGGCGCCGCTTTTAAATTGGCGGGAGTTGGGGATCGACTGTTGATGAAGCGCCGGTCCGATTGTTGGTGGTAGCTCGCTAGCCTCGTTCGCAAGCTGAATGCTAAGCTATCTTTAGCTCGCGACTTGCTTTTTTTAAATACTCGTGGTGTTTAATTTATCGCGATAGTGCCAAAAAACATTCGCGTTCATACAAACAGCGTGAAAATGCATGTCGCGACACGGCGCATTTTATTTTAACGGCACAAACGCTTATTACACTCCTGTGCCGTTTTATTTACGCTTCCGAGTCGGCATCCCCGAGTTTTTAGGTCGCCCCTGACCGAGCCAGAACGAAACTCCTCGTCCACGCATCGCACGCGATTAAAAACTATTGCAAACGACGTCTAGCGATGACGTGCGATGCGTGGACGACGCATTGGTTCTGACTCGCCAGGCTAGCAGCGTGATCACGTGACTTCATTCAACATTGACGCAGCGACTCGGAAGTCGGAACTCTTGTCAAAAGGAACGGCGAGGCGTACGTTAGCTTTGCTAGCATGTTAGCTTAGCTCAGGATGTTCCGACTGCTTCCTGGTTAGCATGTTAGCATAACAAACACGGGGAGCGCGGCTAGTTGACATGCTAACGGCTAATATATTTTTTTACCAGTAACAGTACTTTAATTTATATTTATTAATAGTTTATTAATAGCATTAACGTCCGTTTTACCACACCTTACTGTGGGCTCCAGTGTCCGAGCTAGCCGGCTCTAGTTAGCCTGGTGCCCCGGTGACAGCTCCCTGGCCGCCTCCCCCCTCTCCTCCACTTCCTCCGCTCTCGACGCGGCTCCTGCCTCGGTGGAGCTCCCCGGGCTCTCTCAGCGCCCTCCGCGGGAGGGGGTCCCTCCTACCGACAGCGATCCAGGGGTCTCGGTGGTCCTGGAAGGACCAGTTTGGTGGATATTTCCAGGACTCTGCAGCGGAGCGCCGGCAGGGTCAGAGTTCGTGACCTTTTTTTACCCCCCCGAGTTCCGAGATGGACTGCGCATGCGTGGCAATGGCGACGACCGTCTGATCCGTTCATGGCGCTTATAATATCTCTTATAATAATATCTAACTTTTTTTAATTTTCAAAATTTCCGTGTCCAGGGTTGGGAGGGGTTACTTTTGAGAAATGTTTTATTTCTATCAAGTAATTTACTATGCAATGCAGGTGTTGAACTCATAATATAAGTAGAATTCATCCTGAATTAAATAAATTAAGCAAGACCGAAAATGCATTAAATTATTTTCTGTATGATTTTATTAACATTATTTTAAGTAATCCAACATAAAATTACTTTTGGATTACTTCAAAAAAGGTTTAACCAAATAATTTCCACCAATAACTTAAAGTGTTCCAAATGTTTTTATTTTATTTAAATGTATGGTGGTTTCAGGCTATATTATGAGTTGAACACCTGCAGTGTATGGCAAATAATTTGATAGAAATAAAACATTTCTCAAAAGTAATCCAAAAGTAACCCCTCCCAACCCTGACTACTGGGTTCGGCCTATGTCCAGATGACACTTGGTGAGGTATCGATCCTGCACCTTACCAGGTGTTTACCTTGAACATCAAAGATCCACATATGCTTTGCACGTTGCCTCATGGCAGAATCCCATGATCACTATCGAGTGAATAATTGAACAAAATGTAATATTAATTACTGTAGTAGGTAGAACTAAATGAGCACAAGATTTGTAAACAAGGCAGGCATCACCACCAATGTAACGTTTACTGAATAAAATAAAAACAAAAACCCAGGTGTGACTTTTTCTTTTGCTAGTGCACTGTTCATACAGATGTTTCTGTTTAACCCGTAGGTGCTGCAAGGATTGAGCCCTTGCCATGCAAAATAATCAACACAGTGTGGGGATTGTTTACAAAATTGACATCAAAAGTATCTATGACCATTGATTTTTGCAGTGGCATGATCACAGCAAAGATGGCGCTCAAATGAAGTGAAACACTCAAGGACCCAACGAGTCCTTTGGCACCTAACGCTAGGTTTCCACAGCAGAGTATTTTTTTTTTCCCGTCCGTCACCCGCAGCACCGTCCGAACTCTGTGCAAAAAACAAAAGTGTTGTGACCGCCGTGGTGTGCTCCACATCAGTGAACCCCGGACGGACTGCGTGCGGGACATTCCCGCACGGGCCAGAAAATCATTTATTTTTATTTTTCCCGCAGGCACCGTCCGGCGGGAAGGACGGGTCCGTGAGTTCAGTGATTGACAGCAGCGCTGAGCAATCGGCGGACAGTGTGCTCCAGCGCATCAAAAGACAAATGAAATTGTGTTTTATGTTGTTTTTTTTACTGGACCGTGCGTTGTGTGTGTACTCCCCTTGCACGACTCCCTCGCACGCACACACACACAAACGATCTGCGCTGATCATCCGCTTCGAACTGCCCATGTGGTTTAATGTTAGTAGAGATGTAGAATTGTTTACAACTATCATGCATGGTTTTTGCGCAAGGCTCAACCGTGTGCAAACTTTGCGGCGAGATTTGCGGCAGGAACCGTTTTGGGAGCATGATTTTGGGTCCCCACCGTTTTGTAACACATTTTATTTAAAATAAAAAAGATGAAAACAAAAACCCAACCATTTCAATGAATACATGTCTTCCAGACAGTGTGAGTGATCAGCAAGACCACCCCGAGTGCCATGGCGCAAATGGCCTGGTCAAAAAACAAGAAGGGAGAAAGATGAAAAAAAAACGAGAAAAAGGCATTTTAACAAAAGGGCCGTGCAATACCAAGTTCGGAAATATCCGGACGGCGCTGCAGGTGACGGACGGGGAAAAAGACTGCTGTGAAAACCTAGCGGGAGCCGCCCTTCCCGTCCGGCGTTCACTGATGTGGAGCACACCACAACGGTGACAACACTTTTGTTTTTTGCACAGAGTTCGGATGGCGCTGCGGGTGACGGACGGAAAAAAAATGCTGTAGAAACCTAGCGTAATGCAATACCACCAGGGAGTTGAATGATCGTTATTGTCCGCAGTTTGTACCACCACCTATTGATCTGCACAAAGTTTATAGTGATTATTATTAGTGTATACCATAGACGGTATATAAAAATGGACACTGCGTTCGTTTTGATGTCCGTGCCTACTTCCGGGTTGGTATGGGGGGAGCCTAGTTTCCGGAAATCGCCCCCTGTGGTAGTTTCCAATACAAATATTCCAATCTTAGCAGCCTGTTTTAACCTATTTAAAGATCGTTTCTAATTGATGTTTTAATGTATATTGTCGGGATAATTAACGGTTAATTGTGTGAGGGTTAATATTTCTTATTTCAGCTCCCATAGGATCCCATTCATTGTGACTCTGTCGTTGGCGCCCCTAGTGGACAGTACCACCGGAAGAAGTCGCGTGTGGGGTGTATACCTCTCTCTACCTCTCCTTGTCTCCGGATATACGGGTACTTTCAGCAATGGCACCGCGCGGTCGGCCGCTTCAAGCCGGCTAGGATGAAGGCAATAGGATGACGTCACGCACGCTGTGTCTACTTATATACATGGATGAAACCAAAAAAGTTTGGGTGCTGACCTTTTGGGCTGGTGGGAATATAAACCAGCGAACTCTGGTGTAGACAAACAGCCCGGGCCAAGTCCTCTTTGGAGAGGTGGTCTTGGTCCGCTTCTGTGCGAAGCCTGGTTGTGGTTCAGTGGGTGTGTGAATAAAACCACACCAGGGTAAACCGAAAACCGGAAACGAACGGAATTTTGCTGAATTTTACGAGGAGCGGAAACTGTAACAAAAAAAGCTTCCTTCCACTGTTCTGGAACAGAAACGGAACATTATGAAATCCACAAAAAAGACGAGGAAGCGAATGTAATAGCGTTAATACAGTTGCTTCGGAGTTTGAAAGTCCACCAAATATATTCTGTACAAACTATATCTGAACTTAACATTGCACAATAGAAAGGAACTTTAAGGACGAACGAAATGTTTGTGTTCCGAACCGTTTCAGAACCGATATTCTGGTCGTGGAACGGTTCCGAGAACAAAAACGTTAAACATAGGCCTGCCTGAACCGTTCGGAATGGAGCGTTTTAAAAATGATTTCGTTTTGAAGCCCTGCCAGGCTCCAATCCATAAACGACCTTTTGCAGAACAGCGTCCCCTAGTCAGACCAGTGGCAGACAGAATATGAGCAGTGGTTCAACATGGAGCATCGAGGAGAACCAATGTCTCCTGGAAAATACTTTAAACAGTTTAGGTAAACGACCTCTAACTAGAAGCACTAAGTTGGTGATTAAGTATGATTATGTTACTTATAGGCTACAGAAATGATCTATTGGTAAGTTGGTGATTAAGTATGATTATGTTACTTATCGGCTACAGAAATGATCTATTGGTAAGTTGGTGATTAAGTATGATTATGTTACTTATAGGCTACAGAAATGATCTATTGGTAAGTTGGTGATTAAGTATGATTATGTTACTTATAGGCTACAGAAATGATCTATTGGTAAGTTGGTGATTAAGTATGATTATGTTACTTATAGGCTACAGAAATGATCTAGGCATATGCAGTGTGACGAAAATGAATTTAAAAATGATCAAGTAATTTTTATCCAGAATCATAATCTTTAAAGAGAGACAGGGGGACAGACAGGGAGACAGAGTGGGGTAGAGATGGAGAGAGCTAGAGAACCCAATGGAGGAGGAGGGGGAGAGAATGGAGGGGAAAAAAAGGAGGAATAAGTGAGAGCACAAGAGAGGAAGGGGAGGTGAAGATTGAGGCAGATTTAAGGGGGAGGAGGGAGAGAGAGAGAGAGAGATGGAGAGAGAGAGAGAGAGAGAGAGAGAGAGAGATGGATGAGAGAGAGAGATGGAGAGAGGGGAGAGAGAGAAAGAAGCAGAGAGAGGGAGAGAGGGAGACAGAGAGAGAGAGAGAGAGAGAGAGAGAGATATGGAGAGAGGGGAGAGAGAGAAAGAAGCAGAGATAGGGAGAGAGGGGAGAGAGAGAAAGAAGCAGAGAGAGGGAGAGAGGGAGACAGAGAGAGATAAAGAGAGGCGGAGAGAGAGGGGGACAGACAGACAGAGAGAGAGAGAGATAGAAAGGGAGAGACAGTTAGAGACATATAGAGAGAGGGATAAAGACAGACAAACAGAAAGACAGTGAGAGAGAGAGAGA
>OMKY01062668.1:7937-19704 GCA_900302395.1 Bregmaceros cantori | reverse complement strand
AGAGAAGAGGACAAACGAATATGTAAGAACCATCATCCAACAGAAAGTAGGACAGCAAGAAGACCTGCTCACTACCATCAAGAGGAGGAAAATGGAATGGTTCGGTCACGTCACACGTCACCAGACGCTTTCAAAAACGATCCTCCAGGGGACAGTGCAGGGGGCCAGGAAGAGAGGAAGACAGAGGAAGAGTTGGATGGTGAACATCAGGGAGTGGACTGGGAGGAAGGACGAGGAGTTGATAAGGACAGCGGAGGATCGGTCTGCTTGGTGGATGCTGTGCCAGAAGTCTTCCAGGGCTCCTCCACGACCGTCCCGGTCATGAGGATACAAGAACAAGAACAAGGGAAGGGAGAAGTTGGAACTCTGCCCCCTGGCGTTGCGCCGCCAGGGCGACACCACAGGTAGCAAGCACACTCATTCTCGGGATCACCCGGTCACAATTGTCTTTCAATATTAATAATTTTATATTATTTATTGTTCTATTATTTATTCCCAGGTTGCAGAGCAGAAAAATAATGCAGGGGGTAACCCTGCTTGACATGTAGACATGTTACATGAGCTGATTCTATGCCAGTGCCACTTTATAACTTATGTGCTGCTTCTCTTTCTTTTTGTGTTGACCTTGTTCATTGCCTGTTGATCTTAATTTGTTTAATGCCCAATTAAAATTCAATGTGTGTGTAGTGCTGTCATGTATATGTAATACAGCGAATTAAACTGAATCTTGAATGGCATGTTTTGTGAATTGTGGACATTAGGAGTGCAACGATTAGTCGATTAATCTGTGACCAATCGATTATAAAATTAATCGACAACTAAGCTAAGAGTCAGTGATCGGCAAAGAAATTATTTGTCGTTATTGTCGGCATTTTTGTGCTAATGTTTCCCCTATTTATCCACACACTTTTGATATTCATTCATAATTTCTGAAAATATGATACATTACATGGACATAATTGATGAAAATGAAGAAAACCATGAAAATATTACACTGTAAATGACATGTAATGAGTTTGTGTCTGAGGAGGTAAGTTAATATTTGTAGGTTTTAGGTG
Source organism: Bregmaceros cantori (assembly GCA_900302395.1). Taxonomy (NCBI): domain Eukaryota; kingdom Metazoa; phylum Chordata; class Actinopteri; order Gadiformes; family Bregmacerotidae; genus Bregmaceros; species Bregmaceros cantori. The sequence continues at coordinate 18,646 of OMKY01062668.1, read as the reverse complement.
CTTAAGAAGAAAAAAAAAAAAGACTAGCTTTCAACTTGACAAGATTCATTTCTCGTAATTATTGCACACTGTAAGAATTTGGGGTATTTTTAAAGGAACAACTATCCAACCAATTAATCGACGAATCGTTTCAATAATCGGCAACTAATGGACTATTAAAATAATCGTTAGTTGCAGCCCTAGTGAAGATTAACTATATTTCTGATGTGACTTGTGAGGGACATAATCCAATTCCAGTATACTACCCTGAACTGGAGTGGACAATAGTCAGTGCAGTGCCATGACTAAGCGAGAACTGTTCACTCTGTAGCTGCTGCCACATGCCCAAATCATGTCTAACTGTAGACTAGCGTGCCATTTATTGGGGAAATTGCAAGCTATGGCAGGGCAAAGCCCGACGGGTGGCGTATTAAGAAGCTTAACGGGCCGTTTATGGCCCACAGGCCGTAGTTACCACCGTAACCACGACACAGACTCACCTGTTCCACGTTTCTGCAGCCTCAGCCTCTTGAGGACCTCTCCAAACAGCTCGTTCTTGCTGAGGTTGGGCAGCTTGACGTGGACTCCGGCGCGCAGCCCGGTGCCCAGGTTGGACGGGCAGGTCAGGACGTAGCCCAAGTGCTCGTTCCACATGAACTCATGACCTCTATCCTTGAACAGCGACTCGATCTGCAGGGGCATGCGGCAGCAACGCACGGGTGAGAGGATTGTAGAAGACAATGCCTCAACACAAGAGGTTCCACTCCAACACTGCCCTGGCATTGTCAGACAACACCGACATGGCTGTGTGATAGGATTAAATGCAGACAATGGGTTCTTATATGCTGTCAAGTCACATCCAGGCGAGTGCTCTGGGCTGAAGAACCTCTCGAGATATGTGTTGGGCATTGGAGACATTGCAGAAAAGCCAGGCAGGGTATGCGAACCTGCGGCGCTGCTCGGCCTGTGGCCGAGGAGAGGCACTCTCTAACCACTCTGCCACCGAGCATTTTGTTTTTATTCAATTATGCTACAACAGGACGCCAACTCCATGAAGAAGGCTGCAGGCCCGCAGCCAAAACTGTCAAAGTATTTTAAAAACGTTATCTGTCTTGAATAAGTATAATTTCTTTTAAGTTATTTTTTGGGCGCAAACCATTTTTCATTCTTTATTGAGTTATTGATAGTGATAGGATTAAATCAGAAAATGGGATGAAGAGTCGGGGGGAGACATTGCAGAAAAGCCGGACAGGGGATTTGAACCTGCGGCACTGCTCGACCTATGGTCTAGGGGTCGCTGTGGCAGAGCAGTGGCACTGCTCTGCCACTGCCCCCCGAAACAAGTATAATTTTCTGCATTTAATTATGCCATTCATTGAGAGGTTTGTCAATTGAATCAAATAATTGTAAAAGTACTGGAGCAATTATTTCTCACTGGAAAAGATGGAAAAAAACCTTGTATGTCCATTCTCACAACACACAAGATGTCTCCATAGTGGATTGAAAGTCACAATAAATGCTTAACCTCAGTGTTGATTTATTTTAAGATTCCCCCTGGTGCATCCAGCAAAAGCGACAAGCTTCCCGGCTAGAGGCAGAGTGGGATGAGGAAATTGAGATAAAGTCTCGTCTCATCCCCGCGTCCGTCAGGGCTGTTGACACACCAGGGAATTTACACGGGCCGAAGCATATTTCAATCAATACTCAAAGTGTCGGGGAGGGGCCCGTAGAAGCTTCACATCCTACAGAACTGAATACCTTGGTGAGTCCGGTACAGAAGCGGTTGAACACCTCCCTCATGTTGCCACCCTTCTGCATGGAGATGACCCTCAGGTGGTCCTCCTCATTCACCCACACCAGGAACGTCTTGTTGTCGTTGTGCCTGACGATGCACACACAAAGCTGGTTATAATCTAACACTCAGATGCAATAGTGCATCAAACAGCCATAAAGGACTGGTAACAATGTGAATCTATAATAGCTGGAAGACATGAGTGCTTATAGATGTTGTTATGCCAATGATGAGGTTGTCTGCGTCTGCTTCCTTTATATTCCATTAATCCTTCAACGAAGGGGTTTGTTGGGCCAATCTTAGGATTTTGTTTTTCACTATAGTTATTATTGGTTTGACAGAAGTTTGTCTCCTGAGTTCTTTTTATTTCTGTGTGATATCTAAGGAGTCATTCTGTATCTATGGTCTGAGCTATATTTTTATTTTTAGCTTTTGCCATAGCCTCTCACCCTCTCACCTCGGACCTTGGCCTTTGACCGGAATTTTGATTTCTTGATTTTGATTTCTATTGATCCCAAACAGGAAATGATGTACACAATCACACATCAATGGCAGCAGCTGTCATGGACGGCGCTCAACCCATTGGAAGCAGTCTGGGGTTCAGTCTTTCCCAAGGACACGCTGGTATGTAGACTGTCGGTGCCGGGATTTGAACCGACCTTACGTTTTTCAACCCTCTATAGCTAGAGTCAACTCCCAGCCAGAGCTAGCCCCCCAAGCTGCTATGCTAGCTCTTTTAGCTGGAAGTTTTAATAGACTCTGTTGAGGGGTATCTTAGTTCCATTTGTCGAAATGCCAACCCTAGGATTACAAATCATAGCCAGACATGCCCATAACAGCTCTTCAGCAGCTTAACCTGTTTATAGAGCCTGGCCAGACATAAAACCTGGACTTAAGTTATCATAGAAGAGCCTACTCTTCCATGCTATCTTATAACATTGGCTTTTCAGCCAATCTTACTTATTATCTTCATAACGGACTAGAAGTAATCAGATTGCGGTAATCTGATTGCATAAAAATAGTAAAAGTTGTGTTAAAAGTTACATTTACCAGATATAGTGGATTACATGCATCTTTATAGTCATTCCTTCATGAAAATCGAATCAAATCGAGGCCATTATAATCTCTAAATGTGCATGCAGTAGAATACACAGGAGACCACACCACCTTTCATTTGAAGCACAGCTACCAGAGCACCAAAACACAGAATTGAAGACATTTTTAAAAGCATGCAAATTCATTAAATTGCTGGCTTGATTCCATAATTTAACAGTAATCTAAAAGTAATGGAATGCAATCCTTTAATTTTCTTTTAATATGAGGTAAAGATATTAGGTCACTGATTAACATTTTTTGTGAGTACCGTGTTACTGTGATTACTTTTTATAAGTAACCTTCCCGACCCTGTGTGATGCACATCCCCCATCCTAGAGCAACATTTTGCACCTGAATTAAAAATAATTTGCATGAACATTCTTGGCTTGGCTCAGAGTTGAATTTAAAAGTAGTATAATAATAGACTATGGGACTGTGTTCATATTACTGATTACAGTTTTTAATGAGTTACTTGGAACCATAAGGAATTTTACATTTTTACTTTTAAAAAGTAACTCTCTCAACCCTGAAGATTACTTTTTGGCAATGCCATTATTAATAATAATTTCAAATTGATGCATTCCAAAAGTTTGCAATATCAGTGAATCCACCAACCTTCAAAAGCAATTTGTATAGAACTTTTGGTGGACTTTCAAACAGCAAATTGTGCAAAAACTGGTCGGCAATGAAAAGGTTAACCCTCGTCTCCTCACCAGATCCCCCGGCCGTCGGGCCAGTCGCGGGCCATGCCGGACGCCAGCAGCAGCGGAGAGACGGGCTTGTCGAACAGGAAGTGGTCATCGATCAGCTGTTGCTGTTCTTCGTCTGTCATGTTCTTCAGGGCAAAGTAACGTCCCTTCAAGTCGCCTTCCAGAGCTGCCAGACCTGCACACAGTCAGTCGGTCCACAGTATTTAGAGTGGTGGCAACACTTTAGTAAAAGACACAATCTGTCAACCTCAGAGCCATAGACTGTATATAAAAATGGACACCGCATTCATTTTGATGTCCGTGCCTACTTTCGGGTTGATATGGGCCTAGTCTCAGAAAACCGAGGCCTATTCCTATACAAATATTCCAATCTTAGCAGCCTGTTTTAACCTATTTAAAGATCTTTCCTAATTGCTTTTTTAATGTATATTGCCGGGATACTTATCGGTTAATTGTGTGAGGGGGGTCATAATTTCACAAACGCGTCAAATTTGGCGCCCCCTAGCGGACAGTGCCACCAAAAGAAGTCACATGTGGGGAGTCTCTCTCTCATATACTGTATAGCTCTTTCTATCTCTCCTGGTACCGTATTTACGTGTACTTTCAACAATGGCAGTGTGCAGTTGGTGGCACAACCAATAGGATGACGTCATGCACGCTGCGTCTACTTTATATACAGTCTATGCTCAGAGGCCAATCCTCTAACATAATGACCTACGTCCAAAGACGCACCCCAATCAATGGTCGTAGTGGATAAGAACTCAAGTCACATGCTGGCTTGTTCCTAATACCCACAAAAGAACAACTAATAATTTATAATCTCTCACCTCTAATATATACATATATACATACATACACATACCCATAGTCAATGTGCTTGATAAATGCATTTTAAACATTATTTTAATGAATGAAGTTATAAGTTAGTTTTGCGCGCAAGCACGTTTTTTCATTCTTTATTAAGAGATAGTGACAGCATTAAATCGGAAACTGGGATGAAGAGTCAGGGGGAGACATTGCAGATAAGCCAGAGAGGGTATGCGAACTCGTGGCACTGCCCGGCCTGTGGCTTGGTGGACGCGCTCTATAACCAGTCTTCACCGCATGCCCCCTTAAACATTATTTTAAACATTCAAGAAACAGAGGAACACAAAGCCCCCCGGCCCAAAAAAGCGGGGAGGAACTATTTAAGTAGAAAAGGCGAGAGAGAAAAGATGTGGTTGAAAGATATCCAAGAGGAATGACAGAGGGATGGAGTTTCAGAGGGTGAGGGGTACCAAAATGAATACATCCAAATAAATGAAACACCATGAAATGAAATACATGGAACATACGCAGATTTACAGGCTTACAACATCGACATGCACACACTGAGAGTATGCTGGTACAGGGAACAAAAACCACATTAATACGCAGCATGCTCTGGCACATTGTGCAGAGTATGTCACTGCTGGAAGGGCGCATATTTTCAGGCACCGTAACGCTTTTTAAAAATTGACCTGAATTCCAGGGAGGCATGGGGGCCCACTGGTGTTGGGGCTGGTTGCTAACGGCCTAAAGTATTTTCTTTGTTTTAGTTCAAAACTCTACACACAACAACATACCCTCCTATCTTATGAGGTAACCAATTTGTAGCTTGTCCAAACAACACAGAGTATATTCAGGTTTTGGAAACAAGTAAACTATGCATTAGAATGATTACTTTGGGTAATACAGAGAGAAGGATATTGTATTCGTTATTCGTCTTTTTGTGTACATTGTACTTGTACGCGAACTGTACAAAAGGCAGGCAGCCGATTCTTCCCTACCCCACTTAGGCTTTCTTATATTACATATAATTATATATTGCATTCGGCACGGTGACGCAGTGGTTAGCATTGCTGCCTCACAGCTAGAAGGTCCTGGGTTCGAATCCCAACCTGGACAGGTCCCTTCTGTGTGGAGTTTACGTTCTCCCGTCTCTGCGAGGATTTCCTCCGGGCACTCCGGTTTCCCCACCACCAAAAACATGTTCTAGTTAAGCTGCTCCAGTCAGTGCCCCTGGCCAAGGCACTGGCTCATGATCTGGAGTTGGCCCCTGGGCGCTGCGGCTACTCACCGTTCCTCAGGGATGGGTTAAATGCGGAGGAAGAATTTCACTGTACATTATATATTGTTGTGATTGTTGATGGTTTCATAGTGATCACTTATATCAGTTTGGGTGGCCAACGAGGCTGAGTTTACAGTGGATATGGACTCGCATTACACACTGACAGACAGGCGGACAAATGCATGCATACACATAGTCTCTCTCACACACACACACACACACCATAGATAGAGAGAGATGCTTCACCCTCCTGAAGGCGCTACACTACTCTGCCTACCAAGACCCCTAGACTCAAAAACGTTTTGTTTTGCTTCTTTCCCCGCACAGTGATGGTGTTGAACTCTCCGGGCACAGTGCAACATCGAAGCATGTTACTTGAGGACCAACTACCATTTTTACCTTTTCGTTATTATCCTTTCTAGGCAATGTACGTTTATCTAACTGTCATCTTCAATACATGATATTTCATTTTTTTTATCTGACAATTATCAGCATATAAACTGATGTGAAATCTACATTCATGACCAGTGCAAGATTACAGGTAATGAGTTTATAGTAAGCCGATTACAAAAAATAGCAACCGTAGTTGCTTATATTTAAAATATGAAACTATTTATAGGGAAATTTGATTGCCTAGAATAGAGGACTGCATGCCGATTTAGCATAATTCCTGATTTAAACAGTTAAATCAAACCCATGATTGTAACTTGTAAATGTGCATGATACAGACCCCTTTTATAGGAAATCACATAACATTTACAGAATACCATTTTAACCTAATCCTGAAATGGAAGACATTAACAATCCCTGGAATGCATGGAATTGCTGGCTGGATTGGATCAGAGTTCTAAAAGTATGTTGTAATCTAATGGACTGTATGGGATTATGTTAATAATTACAATGCGTTGTTTGTGATAATTAGCCTGGTAATAACTGATAATAAACTGATAAAAGGCTGACAGCTCTGTCTGAACAGAAAGATGGCTTAAATGTGATGACGGGAGAGAAAGTGGATGAAACATAAAAATGAATCAAAATATTTCCACAACATTCTCTCTCTCTTCCTCAGGTGGGAAAGAGGGAGAGAGAGAGTGGAGGAAAGTGCAGTAATGTGTGAGAGAGAGAGAGATAGAAATGTGGGACAGGGCGAGTGAGAGTGAGACTGTGTCCTTGCAGAGCATCTGTGTGTCCTCTGCAGCCCGCTGCATTGAGACTGCAGTGTTTAACCCCTTGTAAGGCAGTCATTATGAGCATTTTGGTGTGTTAAAGGGCATTTCTGCTTTCTTTTGACCTTGGACCATATTCTTAAAAAGCTATTAATCCATCATTACCTGCGCCGTGGCTGCGCCGCAGTTGTTAGAAATGACCGACGGTGTGATTAAATTTTGGTGCATTTCTGTAGCGTATAAGTAACGTAATCATACTTAATCACCAACTTACCGATAGATCACTGGACGCTTACCGTGGTCACGTGACCAGACTTCCGGGTAGCTGGGAAATGTAGTTGGCTTGTGCTGATCACAATCGCGCCACTCTATGAGCACTTGCATTGATAATGGGTTGCCACACATACTGCTAGCACTAAAAGAACTATTTTTGTGCCACTACGGCACAGGTTTGCAATATCTGAGTTAGTAAGTAAATCTTTGTATTTTAGTTTAGGAGGCCCCGGAAGAACACGACTCATAAAATGTTGTAAACCTTGTATTTTTAAAAAAATGTTTTTTCCAGCCCATTCAGGCTGTTTTTTCCAAGCTTGATTTATTAGGGCTAGTGGAAACAGGTGAAGATGGGGGGTAGACAAGCAGGAAATACGTCGGTGGTGGGATTCGAACCACCGACTCACCGCGCCACCGACTGAACTACTGGGCAGCACGTAAACCTTGTATTTTGAATGTTTATTATCCAGTCTATTAACTAACTGCAGCAGACAAATTATAAATACTTGGTGAGCTAAAAAAATATGTTTTGAACCAGCAGTGCCTACGACCCTGCCGATGTGAAGAGCTGCAACTGGAAAATTGGAATTCTGTGTGATAAAAAATATATATCCTATTATCCTATTATATGCTGACAGATGAAATACAATTTTGCATGAAGAACATATGAAAAGCAAGGGACACATGATGAGATGACTAGGTCTAGCTTATTAAAGATTTATTGCACTATCATTTCCGCGTTAGTTTAACACTATAGAGGCTTGCAGCATGGTACCGTGATAGCCTCACGCTCTAGAGGCGAGTTTACCCACTCATTTGGAAAATTGAAATAATTGTCATGAAGTAATTGTCTTTTTCACCCGCTGTTTTCTTATTACAATTAACGTATAGGTTTAGAAAGTGACGCCCAGGAAGTTCGTCGCCATTCGGTTCACGTTCCGCCCCGCTCTAGCGACCACACCCCCATGCTTTCACCGGCTCAAAATCTCAACATGGCCGACTTCAGAGCTCCTCAGCCCGCAGCGTTATCTTCAAAGGTTATTTGAACCATGGAAAATCGGCTCTGTGAGTGGCTGCTTTAGGGCCGGCCTACCGAGGGTTAATCAGCCGAATGTCATGACGTATGTCACATTGGAAAAAGGTTTTCATCAATCCAGCCCATTTTTATTTTCACTCTGCTCATGAACAAAGAAACGACGGTGACTACATCCTTACCAAGCTAATAAAACTGTGAGGTAGAAACACAGCCTTCTCCCTGGTGGAATTAATACATGAAAAAGCACTTGAAGCACTTCCAGAAGGTGGCGTGGTCACGTGATGCTAATCCTCAGGTGTTGTGTAAGAGGATTGGGCCAGTCTGCTACCTGCTAGTCGTTCATCTGGCCCTTAACGGATTTACGCAGTGCTTCCACCGCACCGCCCCGGCCCCGCACACACATGGACGCACGCACACACCTGGCACTACGAGGGGCTTAAACAGACTGGACGAGGGACAAAGGCAGATCAACAACTCAGTACAGACCGGAGATTAAAATGTGCTTCATGTTACTATTACCTGCTTCCTGGTTCCATTCCAACTATGAGGAAAAAACTCTTAAGTTTACTTTGGCATGTACAATCATAACATAATTTTGTATTAGGGTTGAAACTTTCCATTTGTAGTTTTTTTTAATGTTTTTTCCAGCCCATTCAGGCTGTTTTTTTTCCAAGCTTTATTTATTAGGGTTAGTGGGAACAGGTGAAGATGGGTGGTGGACATGAGCTTCTGGGCAGCACTCTATTTGTAGTTTTGATTCTAAAATCCTTGGCGTTGAAAATGAGATGACGTAGGAGTGTCATTAAAAAGCATTTGTGTGTCAGGCTATAATGAACCTGTGACTCACAATTCCCAAGACGCACTTTGGAAAACTCTGGCAATAGTGATGTTACAACTGGGAGCTTAGCAGATTTTGGCTCAATACCAATCAGTGATTTCAGAGAGTGGGCAAATTCCCAAAAACAATATGCAACCGATATACTGCAATGTTTATACTTTCCGAGCTGCAATGACAAAAAGACATGATATGCAGCAGATCCAACAGATATGCTTATGAAATCAGTGTATCAGTGAAATTCCATCTATACTTATAAAATGACAATACGACAAAAGACGTCATATCATCCGATATATATATCAGTGAGCGGACACTAGAACATACAGTATCTCTAAAGAGGGACATGAGTTGACAATTAAATACATTTAAAACATTCTATAATGCATGCAATAAAATAAGAGTACACTGCAGTGGTGACCATGTGGTGCATTTTGGGGCATTTTTGACTCGGGGGTTGTGTTATACTCTCTAGTTCTACTCGGGGAGTGGTGTCAGAGCTGAAATGTAAGCAACCTAGAGAGATCCCAGCGGAAACAAGTTGTCAAGACTGGCAATCATCATCAAAAAAACTGTGTCAGCAGATCAATTATTTGGTTGCTATAGTGATGGCTGAACATACCATGAAAGCTGAAATGACCAAGTCTAAAGATTAAATTATTATTAACTAGAAGCATTCAGAGAGTTCAAACCTGCATCTAGGCCATGGGGTCAGTGATGCCAAAACATCTAGACGCTATTATGTTACTTCTAGGCTACAGAAATGCACCAAAATGTAATCACTTGCTCCGTTTGTTCACTCTTGGTGGTACGCGGGATTATAGTCATGAAAATAAATATTTTCACGATCTGCCGGAGGTGGGGTATGAACCAGCTTGGCAGACCATAGGGCTAAACACTACATCTGAGGTGTGTTCGGCACATCCAGTAGAGTGGAGGCAACTGCTGCAGTTTGTAAGCTCATACAGTTGTCAAACGCTATTATGTTATGTTACTTATAGGCTACAGAAATGCACCAAAATGTAATCGCTTGTTCCGTGTGTCATTTCCAACAACTGTGTGTCATTTCCAAAAAATTTTCCCGCCTTCTGGCCGGCCGTCACTGTTGATGAATACTGATGAATACTCGGCAGTTTTTGACAAATTAGGATCTATCAATCATAGGCAGTATGCAAATGTGATAACAGCCAGGACTCACTCTGGATAGAGAGCTCCTCGACGGCCCGTCTCTCCCCGCGGCTGCAGTGAGGTGGCAGGCAAAAGCCCCGCACGCTCCTCCCTGTCCGCACCCTGGAGCTCAGCACGTAGTTAGGATCCAGGTCATCTCCACCCTGTCACACACGCAGCAAGCAAAACATGTAGATCTTTCCCCATGATGGCGTTTCCTCTCTCATAGACTGCCCCTGTACATAGACTGTCCCTGTACATAGACTGTCCATGTACATTGATTGCCCCTGAACATTGATTGCCCCTGAACATAGACTATATCTGTACATAGACTGTCCATGTACATTGATTGCCCCTGAACATAGACTATATCTGTACATAGACTGTCCATGTACATAGATTGCCCCTGAACATAGACTATATCTGTACATATACTGTCCCTGTACATAGACTGTCCCTGTACATAGACTGTCCATGTACATAGACTGTCCTCTTCTGTACATAGACCTACGACTGCTCTGGATTTACTAACCCGATCTTAACAACTGTCCTTTTCTTATTATGAAG
>OMKY01062626.1:0-14497 GCA_900302395.1 Bregmaceros cantori | reverse complement strand
GCAATCTCCGATAGCTTCTAGTTTAAACTATTAGTTGACTAATGGGATTTAAAACATGGTTTTCTGTCTTTATCTCTGATAGCTTCTAGTTTAAACTATTAGTTGACTAATGGGATTTAAAACATGGTTTTCTGTCTTTATCTCTGATAGCTTCTAGTTTAAACTATTAGTTGACTAATGGGATTTAAAACATGGTTTTCTGTCTTTATCGGGGAGAAGATGGAAAAAAGATGCAGCTCTGTGTTCGTTACCTGCCAGCCGCTGACGATCTTCTGGTTGAATATTCCAAACTCGTAGCGGATTCCGTATCCATACGCAGCCAGACCCAGAGACGCCATGGAGTCCAGGAAGCAGGCTGGGGGTTAGTCAGTAGTGTTAAAAACATGTTGCAGTCAGGGCTTGAAAACTAAATTAGTTTTCAAACGTTACGTTCTGAACGGTTCAGATAGGCTTAGATTTTACGTTTTCGTTCTCGGAACCGTTCCGCCCTGAACCGGTTCGAAATGCAAAAATTTTGTTCGTTCTTAAAGTTCCTAATTTTGTGAATTTTTTTTTTATAGTTTATACATAATATATTTGTTGGACTTTCAAACTGCAGTGCAACTGTATTAACGTGAAACCGGGTTTAAAACGCCATTACATTCGCTTCCTCGTCTGTCCACAAGATGGAGCCCCAGATGCATGGGGCTTGATGACCGATAGTGAAAGTGGACGGAAATAGTCTCCCAGACATACAATATGTTAAGATATAAAGAGAACGAAAAAAAAACGTTTTTAACCGGTTTTGTGGGTTTCATAATGTTCTGTTTCCGTTCCAGAACAGTTGAAGAAATGTTTTTTTTCGTTTCAGTTTCGCTCCTTGATAAATTCAGTAAAATTCTGTTCGTTTTACCTGTTTAACCAACAAACCTTCTCAACCAGGTATCAAACGAGGCCTCCTGACTGTTAAACCTGTATCCCTGAAAACAAATCTAACAAAATTTGAAATTTTATTGTATTCTTTGGGCGCCAGCGCTGGTTGTTCTTCTTTATTGAGAGACAGTGACAGGATTAAATCAGAAACACACTGCAGAAAAAACGGAGAGGGGATTAGAGCTTGTAGCGCTGCTCACGAATGGTCCGGGGGGACGCGCACAATAACCACTCTGCCACCTCTTAAATGTTTTCATTCAGCAATCTTGAAAATATCAGCCTCCCAAACTGAATCAGTTCGTGAACCGACCAGAGATCATTAACGCGCTGAATCTGGGACAAATCCATCAATTAAAAAGTTATCAGTGAATCCCCTTCAATTAGGACTGCAAATACATTTTAATTAGAGCTGTAATTAACAAGTGTTTTAATAGTCGATTATTGAAACAATTAGTCAACTTGTTGGCTATTTTTCCTTATTAAAAAAAAATCCCCAAATTAATGAATCCTGTCAACTTGAAACATGGTCAATTTTAGTTTGTGTTGGTCAACAAATGAACAACAATTAAGTAAATGCGCCATTATTATCGATCTCTGTCAAACGCCGTCCACGGAGCCAAACTAACGAGGCTCCGATTTCTGCAGAAGCTGAAGATCGGATTTATTTGAAAAACAGAACGACGACCCGCAGGCCACACGTGCACGAGTCGCGCTTGGAGGAAAACTGAGCCAGAGAGTTTTTATTTAGACACAAAGTCTGAATCAAATCCAGCTGCAGAGAGCAACACTCCGTGGGACCGCGACCTCTGGGTCCTAGAGGTCGACTCCGCACCGTTCCCATGGCAACGGCCCACAACACACCAAGTACAGGACAGGTGGGGAGAGATGGCAGTTAGAGATACATGCTAGAGGGTGCCACACTAGCTCAGTCTGCTAAGACAGAGCACTACAAAGCACACGTTTCCATAGATGGCAAGTAGCGAAGTACAAATACTTTTGAGTATTTGTACGGAGTTCGGGGGGAACTTCCCGTCTCTGAACGTCACTTCCGGTGTCATTTACTTGTCGTGTATTTGGCGATTTTTCAACATGTCTATTCGGTGGGAGCACACACCTACAGGGTTATTTAAACATTGTGGTGGTAACTGGCGGTGTGCTATCTGTGACCCACAAACGCATGATTTAATAATCGGTTCAACCCGTTCCATTGTCTCATTCCTTTTGGAAGTACTAGTAGAAGCAGCCAGCCTATTGGTCCAGAAGAACATGTGACCACTCTGTGAGTAACTTCAAGTAGGATTTTGACTGTATTTCATCAATATTTATACAAAAAGGTTAACGAAGCAAGGAGAGTGATGTGTAACTGGTCACAGACCGATATCTAGTGGTTTTTGGCGGATTTTGAACTGGTGTGTGTTTTGTGTGCACGTACTGCAGCCTTCTACCAGACATTATATACATACATATAGGCACCGGAAGTGACCTGCAGAAGGGCCAAAATGATTCCCCCCCCCCCCATGTTTTGCACGTAAACCCTTCTATAAGCCCCAGTAGAAATGTGTTTCTGTGTGCAGGACGGCACGACAAATTTTCTGTTGGATTTCTGGAGTGTGGAGCGGTGCTCCTGGAGTGCGGTGGATGGCGGTGTCTTGGGCGTAGCATACCATGATGCCACTTGGTAAACTAGTCGGTGTCCAAGGATCTTATGACCGACACCGCCATCTTTATTATCAATATAAACCGGCCGCAGCGACAATCGGTTGGGCATGTATGTGTAACCAGAGATGGGCAGTAATGCATTACATTCACTCAGTTACAATTTCTTTGTGTACCATTTTTACTTTTGGAGTACATTTTTCACAAGTTACTTTCTACTTTTACTTGAGTACATTTGAGGTGAAAAAACCCTACTTTTTAGTAAGATGTCAACAACTCCTTCTCTCTCGTTCCCTCTCTCCTAATTGTCCCAATGCATGTATTATTTTTTACTGAAAGTTACTCAGTACTTTTGCTACTTAAGTCACTTTTTTTTGAGTATGTTTTTACTTTTACTTGAGTAACTATTTGGATGACTACTTTTTTACTTGAGTAATATTTTGCTGAGGTAACAATACTTTTACTTGAGTAATTTTCATGGCGACTCCGCCCATATCTCTGTGTGTAATAAAACATTACCTGTGAGGTCCGAGGGGACCAAGTACTTCTTCTTGTCGAGGTCTCCTATTCTGGCTTTGGGGGCCTTCTCCACAATCACCTGACAAGGACACAGTCAGACATCAAAACATCTCAAATCAATTTCTTCTCTTAACGAGACTCGCTTTCACATTCCCTTTCATTTCAAGAAGAGGATCACCGATCCGATCCTCAGATCGGTGATCGGGGGCCGATCTGACTTTTTTCCAAGGATCGGGACTCGCGATTTTGTCCCGATCAGGATCGGTAAATGAGTCGGGGAGCCAAATGACAAATAGTTTGGGGACTACCAATTTTTGCAGGATCAGAACTCTATATCGGGACTCGGTATTGGGGATCGGGATTGGCCGATCGTTAAAATCAAAGGATTGGGAGCTAAAAAAACGTGATTGGCTCAGCCCTAATTTCAAGTGTTGTTCCGTAGATGAGCTGCTGCTTTCCGCTCAAGCTGGTAGGAAAAGATTGGGGTTCAGTGAATCTTGTTCCAATACATTTTTTTCAAAGTTATTTTATTAATAAGAGTCATGTTCCACCGAGTTCGGCGAGGGGAGGAGAGGTCGCGGCGCTGTTGGTACCTATAAACTGACTCACATGCACCGTACATGTGCTGGATGACAATTATGTTGCTGCCCGCTGACTTAATTCTGCCATTTATTAACAACAATATGTTTTAATAATACACATTTTCCTGCTGTCCTTGTGTGCAAATCATATTCATGCAATTTCAAATTAAACTTTATTGAACACACATCCAAAGTAGGTGATGTACTTCAAAAGTACTACTTTTTAAAAAATAAATATTGCAATTACATGCCCAGTTAAAAATTGCCATTTATCAAAACAATACAAGTTTTAATGTGTTACTTCTCTACACAATTATGAAGTGAATCGGATTGAATAAAAAAATTGATTCTGAAACCTTCTTGAAAAGGCCGTCCATACAGACAATAGAGGCATTGTCATTACATGTTGATCCAAAATATTACAACTTGTGTGCATAAATGCCATAGAATAGGCTGGAATCAAACGCAAAGTTCTTATCTGAACGGCCTTGCACAAGACAACGTGAGAAACTGATAAACGATTATTTTAATAGACCATTAGTTGCCGATTATTGAAACGATGAATCTACTTGGATCGGTTGGATCGTTTTTTTGCTTTAAAAACACCCCAAATTCTTACAGCGAGCAACAATAGACTTGCAGCACACTTATGCCGGAAAATGGGATTCGATCTCATGACAGCTGCGTGCGCTGCGAGACTAAGCCACAGGCACAAGAGTGTATGGGGATGGATGAAGTGGTCGGACCGCGCCACAGAGCCTAGAGCACAACTTAAACCTTTTCTCCCTGCCTTTTCCCAATTATACCTTCTTGGCCGTTTCCCCATTTTTCCTTTTGGTTTCGCTTTCTTTTTTTATGTAAAATCCAGCAAAACCAAGTTATTGTCATTATTATCATTATTATCATTATTATTAGGGCTGAAACGATTATTTGAGGTACTCGAGTAATCGAGTCGAATCGAACAATCAAATATCGAATAATCTTAAAGTAACACACCCAATTTTAAATGTGCAGTCAGATCATAATATCTCCTCACATATTCAACACCACCTCTCCGTAATCCGTATATGAAATGTATTTGGCATATCCAGTTTCCAGTGACACCAACACCGTCAATAAAATGAAAAAAATGAGGCCTGCAGCAAAAACTTGACTTGGGGAAAAAAAATATGCAATTACTCAGCACAAATACTATTCTAATTCAAATTAGATCATTAGTTAAGTCTTTTAGTTTAATCTATCGATGGAAAAAAAAAAATTAAAAAATGTAAAACGTTGACCACCTAGAAAATTAGAAATTTAAAATGTGGCCATTTTTAACCAGAAACGAGATTTTCTCCCCTTGTACAATTACTCAATTAATCTCTGTTTATTCATAGCGTTAAGTGTGAAAGGGGGATGAGAGAGCGGATGTGCAGTGCAGGACCGTGAGGAGAGGCCATCTCACGGCCGCTGAGTGTGCTGTGATCTAAGCCACAGTCTAACCCACTGCTCCACGAGCCCAGCCCCCAACAACACTCCATTTTAAGACCTCTTGTGTTTGCTAATCTTTGCATCAATATGTTCACAATGCATGTATTGATTGTCTTTTCATTGTTTGAATAACTGACTTGTTATTATTGTTATACGAACAGCACTGAAGTACAGCACTGCCGATCTGAGGATCGGTGATTGGGGGCTGATCAGACTGTTTTCCAAGGATCGGGACTCGTGATTTTGTCCCGATCAGGATCGGTAAATGAGTCGAGGAGCCAAATGACTGTTTATTTACTTTGACTATTTTTGAAATTGACAATTGTGCCCAATAGTTTGGGTACTACCAATTTTTGAAGGATCAGGGCTCTGGATCGGGACTCGGTATCGAAGATCGGTACCGGAGACAAAAATCCCTAAAATTGTGATCTGAAAGGAAAAACTTTCTATGAAAAGCATGAACATGTTAATATTAATTGTCCATAAACATACAATAATAATAATAATAGTAACAACAATATATATTTTTTAAAAGCCAGACATTCAGAGTGAAAACGATGCCATTGTGACGCGCAAGGTATATGGCGTCACTCGGAGCAACACACACACACTGCAAAAAAAAAAAAAAAAAACGAGAGATCGATATGATGCAACCATAACATTGTTGTTTGATTTAATCAAACACCATTAAACCATCCATCAGCGGTCACTGTCATGTTATATCCACTGTCAGGTTATGTCTAGTGAACTGCGACAGTCAGCTGTTTACGTTTCTGACTGTAGGGCCAGTGTTGTCTGTGGAGCTAAAATTATACCGTTATAATAATAATATAATAACAGTCTTCTATTGTGTCGGATTATAAACAACACGATCATCAAGTCGGATCGTCCAGTAGATTTATAAAAAATATTTAAAAACAACAACGGCCTCAAAAACACCACAAGAAATCTATGAGATATGAGGACAGGGCCACAATGCTTATAACGTGCTGCGGGGTGATCGTCGTGTAAAATATATTTATATATTAGATAGAAATAGTACAACGACAGTATAAACTAATAACATCCAGCATATAGACTGGCGTGTAGGCCGATCCACCGTGACAACAACCCCCCCGCCCCCTCGCCAACAAGCCCCGCTGACCCAACTTACAGGCACCCTGTCCGGGTACTTCTTCCGTATCTTCTCGCCCTCTGACCGCCTCTTCTCGAACGGGTGTTCCTCCTTGTACTGGAACTTCATGGCGGACAGCAGCGGGGGGGAGGTGACAGACTACTGGGCCGCTCGGTGGGTCGGCAGTGCGGGGGGGAACTAGACGAGTGCGTCGGTGGTGGTTGTTGTGGTGGTTGTTGTTGTTGTTGTTCGGCGGCGCTCCGTTGCGACGGTAGCGGGGGGCAGGAGGCGACTAGCGGCTAGCAGGCTAGGAGCAGCCGCTTGGCCCCCCGGCGGAGGGATACAACAACAACATGACGACGTAGAATGGGACGATGTGCAGCACGGGCACGTTGCGTAGAGTCGACTCTTTGGAATGGTTACGCGAGTTTCAAATCCAATGTGGATTTATTGACATGGTAACGAGCTGAGATGGCAAAAGTACCCACATTTCTTACTTGAGTAAGAATAAAATACATTTGTAAAAAAAAAAAAAACTTGAGTAAGACTACAAAGTACTGATCCAAATGTTGACTCGAGTAGAGTAAAAATTACTGGCTATAAAATGTACTCAAAGGCATTTATGAATGTATAAAGTACAAAGTAAAACATGAATTTGTATATAAAATGCACTTTTTCAATGCTAGTTTTACAAAAACCTAGCCTAACTTACTTCACATAAGGTTCTGCGGCAACACCTAATGGCTGTCTCCCATAATACAGGCCCATGTGCACTCTTGTCATTCTATACTCTTTGGTATTACCGCCCCTTACTGGCTCATTCACACTATACATATCCCTACCACCTACCATCATTACCTCCCCCTAATGGCTCATTCACACTATTCATATCCCCACCACCTACCATCATTACCGCCCCCTACTGGCTCATTCACACTATACATATTCCTACCACCTACCATCTACCATC
Source organism: Bregmaceros cantori (assembly GCA_900302395.1). NCBI lineage: Eukaryota > Metazoa > Chordata > Actinopteri > Gadiformes > Bregmacerotidae > Bregmaceros > Bregmaceros cantori. Next base: position 7,272 of record OMKY01062626.1, on the reverse strand, counting down.
ATTACCGCCCCCTATTGGCTCATTCACACTATACATATCCCTACCACTTACCATCATTATCGCCCCCTACTGGCTCATTCACACTATACATATATATAGTAATAAGTCTGTTTTGGTAAAAGTAAGGAGCAGAAGAACTGATATTTCTGTTAAAAATCTACTCAATACAAATAAAAAGTCTAACATGCTGGGTTTCGTACCCAGCATGCCCCGTGGTACCCAGCCGCGGCGGCACCGTTCACTACACTGCCCGTCACTCAGGAGCCCAGCTTCCGCTCCACGTATCCCCCACCATCTGACTGAGCGGTGCCATCCCACTTCTGACACCAATGTAGTAAACGGTAGACCCGTGATGAGGCGCAGGCCAGGCAATGCAATCCAGGGGTGTTTAATGAGGCCCAACAAGCACACGGTAACACGTCCATCCTGGTCCGTGGTCAGGGAGAGAGAGAGTGAGAGAGAGAGCGAGAGAGAGCATGTTCTCTCTCTTCCCGACCCTGGCCACAACTCCGCCCCCAAGGGGGCGGTTCTGGCGCCTAGACCGCCTACTAGTGGAGACGATCCACTACAACAGCAATGATCTTCCCTGCTGCCTCCATAGCTCTTGGCCCCGCTCCGTTCATGCACTACGGTGGACACAACTCAGTGTATACAACTTAATATACAGTTTTAGTAGACCGTATAGAGTCTATGCTACGCGCATTCACCCACACATTGAACTAAAATAATTAATTTGTTAAAGTTACATTCCACTTGTGCATCCTTGAAGCTATGCACCACGGCCAACGGGACCCGTTTTAACGTGTTGTCATTCGAAATTTGAATGGAATATATTGAGCTCTTTAATGCTCTTTAACGCAACATCCGGCTAGTAAGAATACATCGTTTGCGAACGTCACAATAATAACGTAGATCAGCCAGCAAAACAAGGGCACGACGTTAAATGTTAACTTTGGGGGAATGGATGCCGCTTGTCTTCTACTCCCGTCCGATCCGCCGGTCAGTCGCGGTGCAGGCTTTGTCACGCCGTGACGGCCGATGGACAGCGCTGCCGATCCGATTAAACAGGTCTATTTTATTTTTGCACAATCACCGCGCAACGCGGAGGGGTTTAAAAAGGGAGGTTGTGCTACGGCTTGCCTGGATCACGTGAGGCCCTCTCTCTGTCGGATGCGAAGCTGAAGAGCTGCATTCGGAATGACGTCATAATTGACCAGGGGAAACATTTGCGATAGACTCAGGCTGTCCAATGTTGGATGTTTTGACGGGTTGTAGTGTTGTTGTTTTTTGTTGTTGATTTTAAATAGCTATGGGGTAATGAATAATAACGTAATGCAGTAATAAAGCAGAATATTCCAAACTATTTTATCATTTTAAGCCGGGTTGGTAAGGTTACTTTTTTAAAGTACATTTACAAGTTACTCATTGAAAATTGTAATCAGTAGCGTAATCCCTTTACCAAAAATGTAAAAGTAACGTTACTTTTGGATTACTTTCAAATAGATTCAATACAGTTAACTCTGAAGTCCCACAGACCAGGTCTGGGGGACGCGCTCAAATCCCCTTCAGGTTCTTCTTCTTCTTCTTGTCCTTTAACGGAACCCTTCAGGTTCAAATCCCCTGTTCGGCTTTTCTGCAATGTCTCCCTCCCCCCACTCTTCATCCCATCGATTTAATCCTGTCAGTATCTCTCTCAATAAAGATCGAAAAACGGTGCTTGCGCTCAAAAAGCGCAAACACCAATGTAACTGTAATCCAGATTACTTTTTTAAAAATGTAGTTGTAACAGACTACACTTACTTTATTTTTGTAATCTGATTACGTAACAGCGTTACTTGTAATCCGTTATTTCCCATCCCTGGTAACGGACTGAGATGGCAAAAGTACCCAGATTAAAATACATGAGTAAAAAAACAACTCGAGTAAGACTATAAAGTACTGATCCAAACATCTATTGAGTAAAGTAAAAAAGTAAAGGCTGAGAAATATACTCAAAAAGTATTTTTGAAAGTAAAAAGTACAGGCTCTAAAATGTAGTCAAAAGTATTTTTGAAAGTATAAAGTACAAAGTACTAAAAATGAAATTGTATGTTAGTTTGTCAATGTTATTGTTTGAATAAATGACTAACAACCTAGCCTAATTCATCTTATATCTCGGGACTAAATGAAATCCACTTATTAACTTACTAACTGGGACTGTACTCGGTCCATCAGCGCCCCCTACTGACTCATATTATACACGTTATCCTATCCTGTCAGTGCGCAAAAAGAGAGGAAAGAGAGGAAAAAGTAACAAGCTTGTTTTGGTAAAAGTAAGGAGTAGAAGTACAGATATTTTTGTTAAAAATTTACTTTACAAGTAAAAGTAATCACAGAAAAAAGTACTTCTAAAAGTACAGATACTTGAAAATGTTACTTAAGTACAGTACTCAAGTATTTGTACCTCGTTACTTGCCAACAAATGTAAAACTCAATTTATTTTATTGTATTCATTTTTTTTTTACTTTATCAGGGCGGTTTTTAAAAGCAAACTAAACGGGATAGAATGTAATCTTTAACTGTAATGTGTTTTAATGAAAACATTAAAATATCAGAACGTATACATTTTAAATATTTATATTTTGCAATATAAACTTCTTAGTGCCCTCAAACTACGCCTATGGTAAAATGTCCGCCATGGTGAACACCGCTTGAAATACATAGATATGGATTGGTGATATGTGACTTAATTTCCACATAAAATGCTAAGAAATACATTTATCGAGCTATGGGAAACTCTTTAATTACTTCCGTTTATACCAAATGCATTTTTCTGTAGTGAAGTTATCAGAATAATTGAATTAATTTTAGCAGTACATTGGAAGGCCACAGTGTCATACTGTCTGGGTAATTAATAAAATGAACATGCTTTAGTAGTTCCTTCCGCCATAAGAAGAAATCAGTGGAATGCGAGTGCTGCTCGCTTGTTTTTATTGAATAATAGCCTAACTTTGGGTTATTTTGGAATTCTTTCAATATTTTCTTCGTGACATCGTAACTCATTATTGAATGGGGCGAGAGATGTTGTGCCATGTTCACACCAGGAGCTCAGTGGCGACACCTTAATGGCCGTGTCCATAATAGATGAGTTCGGGGGGGTACTTCTGGTCTCTGAACATCACTTCCGGTGTCATTTACTTGCCGTGTATTTGGCTATTTTTCAACATCTCTATTCGGTGGGAGCACACCTACAGGGTTATTTAAAAATTGTGGTAACTTGCGGTGTGCTATTCGCATGATTTAATAATCAGTTCAATTCCATTGTCTCATTCCTTTTGGAAGTACTAGTAGAAGCAGCCAGCCTATTGGTCCACTACGACAAGATTAAATGGAACTCATACAGACACCGGAAGTGCATTGCAGAATAGCGGGGGAAAATGCCAGCCCCCAGTATTTCACAGGTAAACTCTTCTATAGAGGCCAATGTCAATGACTGAAATAAGGCACGGAGAGCGGGTTGATACTGACAAGTGTTTTTATTAGTAAGACAGACTTGGAGCCGGTGACGAGCCAAAAATGCTGACAGGACGTTGGGCAGCCATTGGCCGAGCTGATGCCCAGTGTTCACTGCAGGACGGTTGCATCTCCATTTTGGATTTAAAGTCACATCACGCAAGAAATAAATTCCACTCCCTTTACTGACACTAATGGGAGAGGGAAAATCTACACTTTCAAGTAGGGCTGCACCTACCGATTATTTAAATAGTCGATTGGTTTTAATAATCGGCAACTAATCTGTTGGATTTGGTAAAAATAGTCACAGCAAACAACACTGATAAACAAAAACGAAAATAGTCCAATTGGATTCTTCTTACCCATCAGTTAATAAGCTATGGACTCCCGACACAAAATCACTACAATTAATGTATTGATTTTTTTTTAATCAAATAATTTCAGAAATGATCATTTAATAGTTTGCATGAACATGACATTTGCATAAACCCAACACCAATTATTTAATTCTGTTGCTATTATGGATTATGAAATTGATTGGCATTAGTCGACTAAATCGTTGAAGCCCTACTTGTGTTTCATTTGCAATTTTTGAGATGATCAAAACATGACTGAGGCAACGCGGTGCAACCTAACCCCATGCTGCGCCTGCCAGCGGTGTCGAACATGAAGATTAGAATCACAATTCGGTTGCACGCAAAAAAAATCTCAATTAAATTGCCATCAGATATTCCTGATCCAGCCATTTGAAGAAGGCAAATATCACAATGAAACGCTTTAAAAAATAAAATAAATGTTTCTATTTGCACTGCATTAAAAGCAGTTTGGAGCAGCAGGAGTGAATTCATATCATGCGCGACGTGAAGATCAGATTGCAGGAACCTAAAACCTAGATCTTCCTGGAGATCTTCCTGTACCTCGCTGGAGATTTTAAAACGTTGACTGGAGTGCCGTGTCTCACCTTGTGGCACAGAAGTGCATACACACAATAGGGCTGTTGGCCGTGACGTCACGGCTTGGAGGCGGCAGCCATGTTGGGAGTCTGACGTACGATTAAGTGGCATCATTTCAATTTCATGTTCATTATATACCACGATGTAGTTATGCTGCCATCTGCTGGCGGTTAACATTTTTACAGACGATATATCGCTCACTGCCCGTTCGTCTGAGCGCGATCATACTCCCAATATGGCTGCCGCCGCCAAGCCATGGTGCCACCGTGCAACAGCCCTATTCATGAATTTCAAAAAATATTTTGCACAGACCCATCTCCAGGAGGAAGGAGACACTGGCCAATACATGAGGTCGTAGTGAGAACGTCGCACAGGGCGTCCACATTCCTCTTCCTGTGGCCGTGTATAATCCAGCCTTTTGTTCCAAAATGGTGGTTTATTGGCAGGTAAAGCAATAGATCCACATCGCCTCCACTGAAACACTGCTCAAGGCTGTTCATCTTTACTGGAAACAGTCATCGTACGCCTCAGTTTGGGGGGAAAAGGGTGTGTCTGTGTTGTCTGAGAATAAGAAATGTATAGAAAACTGCAATGGAGGAAAAAAAAAAAAGAATTAAGTGCAAGTCCTTGAATAACGTGGGGAGATGTCATGTGATGCTCTTCATAGTCAGCAGAATACAGCAGACGATGGAATGGGAAGAAAAATAAGCAGTCCCCTCGTCACCCCATCAGGTTCGTTACCCACACCAATAAACTCACCAATTTACTGGGCGCTAATTACCAGACAGCAACTTTTAAACCTGGAGGTTTGGCAGTGTGTCCGATGTTGTGTCTGATGTTGTGTCTGATGTTGTGTCCCATGTTGCGTCCCATGTGTTCCATGTTTGAATGCTTTCTGGACACATGGGTGTGTGTATTAGGTCGGCAAAAACCTTAAACGGCACTGATCGAATTGCTGACGGTCAAATAGAGTTGATTGGCGGTCGGGGGAGGGGCAGTGTGTGTGCGTGGGGTGAAGTGCAATGTTCGGCGTGGTGGAGAACAGCAGACAGAAAAGTTGTTCTTTAGCGGTGGTCGTGGTCCTCATGGCGACGGAATCTAACGTTTTTCTTTTTTTTTTTTAAAAGACTACACTGAAAGGCGTCAAAGCACACGGCTGGCGTGCGACCTCCGAGTCATTGTTGGGAGAAGTAAGGCAGAGAGGCTCCATTCTGCTTCCTCAAAAAAAAAAAAATCAAGAATAAAAGGAGAAAAAAAAACATGGAGCCGTCTCGTTCGGCCCCAGAGGTCTCGGGACTCGTCTGGAGCCCCAAAGTGTTCGTCCCATCCTGGGCCGCACCCAAACTTCCACACGGTCCAGGCAGGCTCGTCCTGCCCTGGACGCTGGCGGTCGTGGGGAGAGGGGGGCGGAGACGGCCGGTCAGCTGATCACCAGAGCCGGTGCTGGTGGAGGTTCCGGCTGAGGACGGAGCGGACGTCGGCAGTGAACCTGCAGACCAGCACCAAACATGAACATTAGTAGAAACTAACCCTAGTATTGTGGAGGTCAATGGTAGGGTTGTCAGTTTGAAGACTCCCAGACATTTCGACCATTTTTGTAGGGTCACAGCATATTATCTGACAGGACAACTGAAACATGCTATGGCTCGTTTGAAAGGCCAGACTTTAATCTGCAAGTCGCCGAAACCGTGCGTTTTCAGGTTTCTCCATCACCTTGCAAGCCTAAGCTAACCCAAGGCAGGTGTCTGCAAAAACCGTCTAGTTTAACGTTGAAGAGGAGATATCGTGACTTTTCTGAAACCTGTGCCGATCAGCCTGTCACGCTTTTGAATACTTCTCTCCCCCTCCCTCTTTCTCACCTCCCCCTTCCTCCCCACCCCCTCGCTCTCTCCCTCCGTCTCTCCCTTCTTAACATAAAATGGCCACAATAAGGAATATCTCCTGCGTGTTTAAAACTAATTGAGAAGCGTGTATGGTAGGGCTGAACGATCTATCGTTTGACCGAAAATCGCGATCTCTGGCAACGCGATTTTGGGATCGTCAAAGCTGCGGTTTTTCTTGGAGCATAATAACAGCATAGGCCTAATAATTTCGCCATTATTCTCATGCATGCTCAGTGCGCGGTGTAGAAAGGCTGTGTCAGCTACCAATCAGAAAGCTGCAGGCTGCGCGTGACCAGATGACGTTTACTCCACTCCAATCAGTGTAGCTGGCATTCACTTCAAGATGGCTGAAGCGGGAGAAGAGGAACTTCATGAGGAGGAGCCGGCGAAATTATTGCCAAAGAAAAACAGCACATCAGTCATTTGGGAGTATTTTGGATTCGAGGCCACTGATCAACACCAGAAAGAGGTGATTTGCCAAACATGTCGTGGAAAAGTGGCTACATCGGCTGGCAATACCACAAATTTACATCGCCATTTGAGAGTTCACCACCTTAACTTGTATGAGGAGTGCATGGCGAAAAAACCTCGTGAAACATCAAGTAGCAGCGATGCGTCGACAAAACAGTCTACAATTGCATCTTCCTTTGCCAGTGTGACGCCTTATGAAAGAACTAGCCGAAGACACAAGTAGGGGTGTCACGGTTATCGGTGTGCACGGTAACCGCGGTAAAAAAAAATGCCGGTAAGGTTACCGTCTGAATTTCAAAACGGTCGGTTATCGCGATCGGTTACCGTACACCGTGACACCAGCACGTTCATTACCGTGATAAATATTTTGACAGGGACAGGAAGTCAATAAATTGTACTTTATTATTTGAGAAGATAATGTTCATCTGTCGTCTCGGTGCGTTACAAGTAACGCCGTGCACGCGGGCGCCACT
>OMKY01062611.1:0-10025 GCA_900302395.1 Bregmaceros cantori | reverse complement strand
TGCGCACAAGACAATGCGGACCCCTCTGCCAAAACTATCCTCTGAAATGCAATTGGTTTTTTCTGCATCATCCTCCATCATTCAGGAAAAGACGAGAGAAGTGTAAAAACTACAACAACGCTCACCTTATTATGTCACGATAAGCAAGCGTTTAGTATTCACAAACGAGAATACTTGCGCTTTCAAGCCAGCGAACGGATGAATGAAGACAAGACTGCTTTTCATTTTAAAGCGCAATAATGTGTAAAATACATACAGTTCCGCGGCCTATGCCTAACACACACACACACACACGAAAAAATATTACCTACACCAACGTTAACGCACTCTAAATATGGTTGTTTTCTTGAATGTTTGTACTTCATATATCTTTGGGTAATTTTTACTTGTTGTGTTTGTGTGCGTTCCGGCACCTGAATCCATGCCGCCATCGACTTGCTGTTGTATGTTCTTTACGTTCCTGCACCTAATGATTTAGAGATCTAGAGCTACAAATGCCAGGAAGCCATAGAAAATGCCTGCATGTACACCCTCGGCCACTCAAAGAGCAGGGTGCTTATATTCCTAACCCTCATTCAGATTTTACTGGAGGACAAACAGTGTCTTAGCTTAAATGTCATCTTCGCTGCTCGGTAAACCGGCCGTATCCTTGTGATGCCCTGCAGCGCAATTCCAGCACAAAACAATAGATGCCACCACAGAGCCTACATGACAGCACACTATGGTGTATCACATGTACAGCTGCTGTGCAGCTTCTATTTGGATTAACAAAATGGAATACCCATTCCCACTAGACCTTTTCTTATGTAAAGGATTTGCAGGATTGGACAGTGGGTGACCCATAATTCCTATAATTCACTGCGGTTGGTTGGAAGTGACTGATCAGGACCTAAAATTGATTAGAGTTGATGAAAATCCATGATGATTCTAATGTTTTCAGCTTTCACAAATTAAATTGAGAATTTTAATTACATTTTTGATTGAAATAATTGAAAGAAAAACACAATATTTGGTTCTTTGGAATGACTGAAAATAGGAAATTAAACTGGTCCACGAATTGACTAGTTGACATTCAGTCAGAGTCTAAAAGTCTCGACCAACAACTCTGGCTGTACTGGTGAGCTAAAACGCGACTAAGCGAATCACCCATTATGCACCGGTCAGACACACAATAATACCTATTTGAAGCACCATCAAGTTGACTAGTTGACCCAGATAGCATTTCTACAGGATTGAGCCAGAGGACCATGGTCGCGTGATTTAGCGGACCGTCGTCGAAATTCAAGTCGTTTACACATCGTAATCCCTTCGATCCTCTGTCGAAATAAGTGGTGGTTCCACAGCGTTCCGACAGACTATCTCCTGAGGAATTATTTATTGGTCCATGGGCGGACCGACGATTTCCAACATCCACCCAACAAAACCCTGAAAATAGCAAACATGGTACTTAGCCTCTGAATCCAGTTAATACCAGCAGACAGAGCCACTGCAGGTCTGCTGTAAATATAAAGAAGCTACAAGGTACTATCGTTAACATAACTCTAACTCGTAGCTTCCTGTGCCGGAGGTGGTGCCCAGTGCCTTAACGTGGCTGTATCGCCCCCCACTGCTAGTCTCCAGAAACGGCGCGGAAAAGTCCGCTGTTGTTCCACTGGCAGAGATCTAGCAAAAATGGCAGGAAATTATGTGTTGGCAGGGACGAAATTCCAATGAATGTCCACTGTTGGACCTATAGAAGGCCAACGTAGGAAGTCCTCCAAACGGAATATCCACTCAGATTCCGACAGGTGGAGAGTGGAGAATTGCTATCTGGGAAGTTGACACGATTAATTGCAGTCCTCTTATCCTCATCATCCCATGTGGATATTCTCATCCATTCCACCCACCTGTGTGAACCGAGTGAACCAAGGTGCATTCGTGGTGCCATTCCTGTCAAATACGTGTCCACTGTAGTGACTAATGTCTATGATGTGTGTGGCGACCTTGATGTGTGTGCAGGTTTGAGTGGCGTGTACAACATACCGGACCATTATGAACATGAGAAGAGACGGGCTGTGGAGTATGTGTCCACCATGCACAAAGCCATGAACGGCACGCACAACTTCCCCTACTATTCTCCAGAACACATTATCGAGGGCTTCCAACAACACCAGCATGGCAGGTAGGCAGCAATACATACTCAAGAGTATATATGTGCTCGATGCGGGTGTCTAACCGATTGCGCCACAGTGCCAGCACCATTTTCTAAAAAAAAAAGTTTTTATTACAAGCATGGAAGTGTAACAACAAAAGAACATCTGTTACTTCCATTTTTCCCCTCCACAAATAAATTACATAAAAAACACAACATGAAAACAAAAAAAAAAAAAAAAAAAAACAAAAAAACATTAACACACTCACTCACACAAACAAACACATGGGAGGAAAGTGGAGGGACGGAGGGGTGGGTTCAGGGGGTTAAGTTGTCTGGGTTGTGGGAGGGAAAATATACTACAAGATATCTAAGCATAGGCCCCCGGGTTGTCTCGAAAGCTGTGGAGGAACCACTCAAGGAAATCTGAGCTCCTCTAACCGAATGTCTAGTAGGAATTCAGAGAAGAGGCATTTTGATGGAGGAGGGAGTGGGTCCTTCCACCTGATCAAGATAACGTATCTGGCTAGCAGGGTGGTGAAGGCCAGAACTCTGCCCAGACGTTGAGGATATATAGGCTAGGCCAAAAAAGGCAAGGGAAGACAGTGATGTCACATTGGTAAACAGTACGGATGTCAAAATCTGGTTAATGCGTTCCTCGATTAATTGTCAATATTAATCAATCGATTAATCAGCAATTATTTTATCTGCAATACCACTCTCAGGCCATAGGGGGGCCGCTGTGGTGCAGGAATATGAACCACACGCACCGCCTGACAGAAACGGCGATGGCCTCCGCTCTGTATTAGAGAGATCGGGGCAAAGCCATGTGTGTGTGTGTGTGTGAGGGAGACGCAGTAACTAATACAAGTTAATCCACCGCGAGGGGTCTGTATTGTCTGAATTCAATCAATTTTTCTCTACAGTATATACTGTTCTTTTTTAAAATTCAGTACAATGTTAATTTACTACGACACAAGTGAAGTTCAGTGAAGTTTCATGTACAACACAAGTTACTTTGTGCCGATGCATCCCATCAACAAAACAGAACAACACAGTAGTTACGGTGACGCTTCCATTCGGCGCTGCAACCCGACATACTCTGCCGCTGTATTGTTTTCTATCCGTCCCATGGAAGATATTTCCGCTAACGGAGAGTCTCTGCGGAGCTTGGCGCCTGCCCAGCTTCCTCGCGAGCCGAGCCTGCCAGACCTAGTCTGCCAGACCGACTAGCAACCCCGCTCGGACCCTTAGACTCAAGCTCGACTTGCGAGGAATTATATCTCCCTGTACATGCCAGCAATACTGGAGAGTATGCAACCGACCTGCTGCTGTGACCTGGGGTGTCTAGCTCAGGCTGGTGGGCTGTGTATGTGTGGTGCTCAGCCTGCAGCAGCCCGGCCGTGTAGCTCGCTACTACAAGCCGGCTGCACTTCGCTACCGGCCATAAGCTGATTGTAAAAAAATGCTTATACTAAATACTTACTGTTGTGTGTTCAAAGCGGATGTTTACGCTTCTGGTTGGTGGCTCTGGCATCTGATGTGTGACACCTTAAAACGAGCCCTTAACTATCCCTAATCTCCTACCACATACCCCTAAACTTAACTCTAGCCTCCTACATCTAGATCTTAACATAACCACGTCACTGGGCATTGAAACGCCAGAGGTATCCAATCCAACCATAGACTGCATGGATCTAACGCCAACCTTCCTGCCAGAGGGTTCTTCAGTGGTGGTCAACCAACGCACTTCAGCCCAAAACATCGGCTGATCGAGTAATTAATTACTCGTCGGATAAGGCGATCGACCAGCGTGGTTGGCTTCACAGGATGGAGTCTACCTGCAGCCGATTCCCCCATTGCAGCCGGTCACATTCAGACAGACAGAGTTGCCATTTATATAATCTGTATATAGATTAGGGGTGTAACGATTAGTTGATTAATCGGTGACTAATGGATTATAAAATTAATTGACAACGAATCTAATAATCGATAATCGTCAAAGAATTGAATCATTGTTATTGTCAGCAGTTTTGTGCTGATGTTTACTCCATTTAACCACATAAATGATATATTCAAACTCACACTCAAACTTCATTTATTTGTATAGCACTTTTCATGCAGAGCATGAAACACAAAGTGCTTTACAGAAACAGAGCATCAAACAGAACAACGTTACCCACAGCCTCCCAACCCAAACAAACGGGCACACTCAACCATGGACACACACACAGACACACACGCAAACAAATACAGTTGACTGATGTACCGATGACGGTGACGTCCTAGTTATAAGCTAGATCAAAGAGATGTGTCTTGAGCTTCTTCTTAGAAACATCGACAGTCTCCACCTGTCCTCCATTCAGGAAGTACCTTAATTGACTAACCTACACTGGTTGATGTGGACTTCCCAGAATCCCTCCGTGCGTGCTGCTGCACGGCACCCACGACATCATCGTGCCGCCGTCGTCCTCCGTCAAGTTCTCTGAGCTGCTGAGCGCGCTGTCGGCACGAGTGTCGCTCCACCTGCTGGCAGACCTCGATCACACAGAGATCGTCACCGACCTCATGACACCCGAGCGTCGTTTCTATCACACTGTATACGGCATCATTAAGCAGGAGTACAACAAACTGCTGGGTGTCTGCTGACCACATGTTTGACATATTTTGCTATTTTAGATATTATTTATATTCCGGGTTTCCTTTGGAAAGGAGTTTTTGCTGAAACTAAAATCCACAAATTCTTCCAGTTTTTATGGGCAGTGTTATACCAGGCTTTGAACCGGTTCAAGGAACGATAACGAAAACCGGGAACTTTTAGTATTTTCCAGGGAACAGAAACGAAACCGGAAACGTTGTTTTTTATCTTCCGGAACAGGAACACTTAAAAATAATGGTAACCTGTTAATAATGTTTTTTGTTTGTTCCTCAAAGGAGTTCACTTTGGGATAACTTCAAAAATAAAACAAGAGTATCCATAAAATCTACGATGCATCAGTGAAGTAGGAATCGTTGCGGGACTTTCTGCAGTGTGTTGTTGAGGGTTCGCCTCCACACGCAGTGAGACCTCGGCTGTAGGGCGCCACTAGCGGGCTTCTGTAGCGAGCCGCTGTGGGTTCGGCGCAACAAATCAACAGTTTCGGGAACAATTTTTTTTTTGTTCTTACCGGTTCAAGAACGTCAATTTATTGGTGGAACACATAACCGGGAACGTTATAATATATCATTGATCTAAATTCCCAACAATAGTGACGAGGCTGTCCAATCGACCTTTGCATTGCATTTGGGCTTTGTCTGTCCAGTATTCCAATCACACCAGCTATCGCACTGCGTGGTTGAATAACTAGAATGAGATTATACAATCATATACAAGCTTGTGTTGTGACCTACAGATATATCGTTCAGCGTATTGCTGGTCAAATGAAGCCCCTACTATTCAATTGTTGGATGTTGAAGCAGAATTGCTTTTAGTAGTAGTGCCACAACTGTCGCTCCAATGGATGACAAAAGCAAAAATAATTTCGATGGAGAGGAGGAGACGCAATGAAATTGTGCCACACTTCTTGCCAGGGCCTAAGTCAATGTCTGTGCAAAGCGTCATCAGAATTATTTGAAGGTGTCGTGATTGTTGATTTTATTCAAAATATTTCAACATCATGTGGGAGTATCTAATCAGAATCATTATGTCGCTTCCAATTAATTGTCAAAATTGTCCATAAAGTAGGCTTGATGGGTACATTGCATGAAAGTAAATGGCCATAGTAGATGCGTCTGTGAAGCATTCCAGCTGATCCTACTCAGCGCAGCGGTTGAACCAAAACCAAACTAGGACTTTTACAGTCAGGACTGTATACGCAATCAATCAACACATCATGAGAAAAAACACATCTATGCTCCAGTTTTTTTAATTTTACAAAGACTTCTTATGGTGTCTTAAAGGAATGTGCCATTATTTTTCTGTTAAAAAATGTTCACAGTTTTTTTTCCAAAGTTATTTTTTTGGTGCAAGCGCCATTGTCTCATTTTATTGACAACGTAGTATGAAACAGGGATGAGAGAGCAGGGACAGGTGGACGTGCAGTATATGGGGAAGCAATCTCACGGCGCTGTGTGTGCTGTGATCTAAGCCATGTATGTATGCATGGGGTAGTCTAGCAGTCTTCCTCTATGTCACGGGGCAGCCATTATCAATGGTTTGATTGGTTTTAGAAGAGACTGAGAGGCTTCATTGACTGTATGCATTTCATGGCTACAGCATCACCCAATACATCCTAATGGGTGGTGGATGTATTCAAATTCAAATATAATCAGATGGACAAACTTCACAGGACACATATATATCCGAAGTATCACTTCACCGCAAAACTGATGCCCAATGTTGTGCACATTTCTGACCACAATCCATAATCCCAGGCAGGGATAAGGGCAATCCAATCTGAATTCCACCCAAATGCAACTAATCCTGGTTGCATATTTTATCTGATTACTGGAATGTCATTACATGCACTTCCCTGTAATTTACCGTTAATACATTACATGTTACTTACCTGTACTTATATGTACGGCTGTCATGCTACCATAATTCCTATCATTTCTTCTTAACTAATGTAATATTCTTACAGCTATGTGTCTCCTGGCCCCTGGTTTTCAAGTCATGCCTATGTAGAAAACCTTTTGTACAGCCAATCTTTTTTCTAGCCTTTTATAATGTTTTTAATGCACACACTACTGACCGCCGGATCTGAAGTAACATCAGCTATGACGATTCTTGGCTGTGACTATTGTTTTACAGGCCTCTTCCTCAAACCACCAGTGCTCTTACGGAGTAGGGCTGACTGACATGACATGAAATACATTTGGAATCAGGAGGTTGATTATCGATTATCCAGTAATCATTGACATCCCTACGCTCAACGGCACATATCGCGTGTGGATGCAAGCACATCTGGGTCAGGTACAAACCTAGGCACGGATATATTCCAATATCTGACCTTGCATGTAAACAAACAATAGAAGCATTAGGCCGGCTTCCCAAACGCTAGATTGGCCCTTGGCTAGGCCCTTGCCTTTGGGAATACGCGTTCTTGTGAAGGTTGAGGGGTGTCCTAGTCGTTATTGTGTCAAGGGCTAGGGAGAAAACTCCCTTCAAAACGCCCTCGAGGCCGAGAGAAGTCCGGCCCTCCATACAGCACTTGGGCTGAAAACATGGCAGAACTTCGTGAATATCCACAGAACCCTTGACGAGGAAATAGTTTCAGAATCAGCGTGCGACCGGCAGCGCATCCCTGGGTTGGGTTTTTTCTGCCAGGCTTTGAAGTGAATTAATTGTGTGACTGGAGGTTGCACGTAGCCTCATAAGTAGAGTTTGAAGTTCACTGGTGCAATGCTAGTGTTTTAGCGCAATTCGACCACAGCCCCAGTTTGCAGCCTCTGTTAACTTGCTGTGCTCCGCAAGATCACAAGTGGTTTCTGGAAAAAAAAGGACCAGTGTTTGCTGTTGACTTGAACCTCATAACCATTTTTACCTCGTTTCACATCAGTACCTCACTAACCATGTACAACATACAATTGTGGTGACTACGTAATGAATGTTCTTCTACCACATGTGTATTTATTTATTCAATGTTTATTTTTTCACTTGGTCTGTCGGATTAAGTCGTTCAGCTTTGGGGTAGGCGGTATGCGTGAATATTCTGAATAACACAATTGAGTCAGTTTCACAATATTGAACATTTAAATATATAATTTTGTTGTTATTTATTTTTGTTTTGTGTGTTTAAACGTTTTCTGTGCTGCTTGAATGCAACATGTTGACTACTTATATAGTTTAAAAAACAGCAGGGACTAAAACAAATCTGTATTATTGTTTCTGACAAAATTACCCCCCATCCCTTGCCCGACTACCAGTAACCCCTACTGACTTCCACCCATCCCGAAATCAAAACGGAACATGTTGATGAGTTGCTAATTGCTGCAGTAAAATGTCCCTCTGACTGGCCTCTCTTGTTTCATTCCACACATTTACATTTCCCCAGCTCAAACGTCATACTAGGATCGAGCGATTATGTCACTTGTGCGTACACTGGCATGCGCGCATCACGCACGTCTGAGCCTATACACATCTCAATGTACATGAACAAAAAGTAGATAGGTGGTAGAAATGATCCATATCGAGAATGTAAAATTAATACACAGACCTCGCAAATCCCGCCGCACACACATACACACACATAAATACCCACTGCGAAGCATCCCGCGTTGATGAGTACATGCACGCACGCGCATATGCACGCGGAGGCATCCAGCGGACCATGGTCAAGTGTACATGCGCACACACACGCGGCGAATGTAAACGACGCCGTCTGTCTCAACAACAGGTGGAGCAACGACACTACTCAAATGAGGAGGTGCTACTCCTCCCTTGGAAGTCACAATCTCCTTCCTCTATTTTATATATGTGAACTAGTTATTGTTAACTACTTATTGTGTAGGGTGCGTTCAGACAGGACAGCATGTGATGCATCAAATGCATGCTTGATGATGCTCGATTCGTCGACAATATCAAAGTCATTCCATTAACCGCTACGTAGTTAAATATTGAACTGTAATTAACCAATAACTACAGACAGAGCTGTATGCACTGAAATATATTGCACAAAGGGCACCATTTGAGACACAGTAAGTCTCATGTCACTTAAAAAAAAAGCATAGCTGCAGAAGCCCATCGTGCTGAATGAATAATGAGAATTCAACACAAAAACTACCACAAATTTCAGGTATCCATCTTCACACAACCCCATTGCCAGCCCAGCTGTGATTGGTTGATGACGGATGGTGTCGAGAAAGAAATTTTGAATATGCTCAACTTTTCTTGATCGCAAAGGGGCAACAAAAATGATTGCTGCGAATGCAACGATGCAACAAGGTGTCACAAAGTTTCTCCAGGCGTAGTTGCCGTTTTGCGTAGCTTGTTGTACATTTGAACAGCATATTTCCGCTCTGAAAGGTATTAGGAGTGAAATAATAATAACAATGTTAATGAAACATAATACAACAATGTTCTTCCAGTAGGCACTAAGTAAGCCGCCTTGTCCTGGCTACATACAGTACTGGGCAAGCAGGCACAAAGCCTAACATTGTTTTTAAAGACGTTGTTAAAACGCCTGACGAAGGAATGTGAATGTGTCTTAGCTAACAAGTGTCCACGCTGAAAGTCTGTACTCTTAACAGACAATGGAACAAAAAGTTTATCCAGGCCTGAGCAGACAGAGTTACGTAAGGTTCGTTGTGATGTACTGACTACTAATGCAATAAGGTGTACAGGATGCTTTTAATATTTTTTTTTTCAATTATTGTTTTGTGGCCATTCTGATTCAGTTTTTATTTACTTGAGTTACCTTGACCATAGTTGTCATTATTATTATCACTTAGTTCATTTTATTTATCTTTTTTAATTATTTGTTTTAATTATTTTTTTATTTAATTTCTCTTCCACACTTTTAATTTTGATCAGGTAGAACTCTCTTGTGTTAGGGCAATGTCGCTGTGTGTGCAGTGTGCAGTGTGTGTGTGTGTATATATATTATATTTATATACATTTATATATATATATATATATATTTTTATATATATATATATATATATATATATACATACATACACACACACACACAATTGTGAAGAAGCCATTCAAGTAAAATAACTGTTAGCAATGACATGACTTTTTATTTTATTTTTTATGGAATACCTAATGCAGCCCAGCCTCACTCTGCTAATGCCTCTAGCGTCCCCCTAGTAATTTGAATTTGAGATCTATACTCTGCCTTCTGGATTATACCATTAGTAAAACAATACTAAACTAGAAACCTGTTGGTCCAAAACTGAATCAAGGACT
>OMKY01062565.1:0-10392 GCA_900302395.1 Bregmaceros cantori | reverse complement strand
GTGTGTGTGTTTAGGTGTGTTTGTGTGTGTGTGTGTGTGTGTGTGTGTGTGTGTGTGTGTGTGTGCGTGCATGCATGTGTGTGTGTGACTTTAAATGACATCAAATCATTGCATCGTTCCAGCAGACCCTACTAAGTTTGCTATATCTTCTCTAATGAGCAGAGTGTTTACACAATCCTACAATGTTGATCATACACCCATTCAAGTGCTCCATTGTTGCAATGATTGTCTATAGGGCTAAGATGTTTATTTAAAAAGGATGATAGCCACTGTTTTTGCCCCATTGACTCCAAACCTCTCAATGATAATACTGTGTTCAGTAGGCTATCATACCAGAGTCAACCAGATGAATACAGCACATTGACAACATGAACTATATCCTAAGCTATTGAACTTCGATTCCCACCCGATGAGAACTGGCTGTAAAAAATTAACTCTGGGCAAGCACTAGTCCAAGCATGTCTCCGCATCCCCTATGACCCTGTATACCTGTCCACTTACTCTCTCTCTCTCTCTCTCTCTCTCTCTCTCTCTCTCTCTCTCTCTCTCTCTGTCTTCCATTCTCTCTCGTCCTCTTTCTCTCTACCCCCTCTCGTTTCCTCTCTCTCTCCCCCTTGCACTCTCGCACTCTCTCGCTCCCTCTCAACCCGGTCTCTCCCTCCCTGTCTCTCTCGTCCTACCTCTCTTCCTCTCTGTATCCCGCTCATAGATGAACAATTAAGCCGCATATTAGGAAACAAGATAATACAAATACATTATAAAATAAACATATAAATATAATGTATAACGGAATTGTTCGAATTAAATGGTTACGGAATATTTTGACACCAATTACAAATTGGTGTATTGATCAATAATGCAAATGAGTATTTACCAGTATACAGTTCTGCCTGATTGAACCGCGGCGCTCCTCCCCCTCCTCATCTGTAACTCGAAGCTGGCTGTGCGCTCTGGCAAGTGTGCCGTTGACACCGGAACGGGTACGCGGTTTTTCTTTGGTTGGTTAAAAAGGCAATGGCCAACCCGTCGTAGGCGACGTCTCCAACTGCCACTGAACCAAGACTCAGGGGGGTCCGACTGCAGGATTTTTTTCTTCCACGCAGTGGATTTTATTACTCGTTCTTTATTCTCCAAAAAACCCTCGTGCGCACAGACTAGAAAGGAGCAGGTGCGCGCTGCTCCATGGGCGCCACTGGAATTGGCGACTGGAACATCGTTTCATTCAAAAGGTAAGGTTCGAGTGGCACCAAGGTCCGCCAACCTGTAGTGTTACGGTTATATATACACTTTAAATCGTTAAGGTTTCTCAACTGGTGGATGGCGACGCAAACGTAGTGGTGGATTGCTGTGATTCCATGCCAAGGACAACTTCTGTAACATCAACATGCATGTGTTATAAGCATGCATATGGATTTGTCTGTATAATGTGCACTGACCATATGTATTATGTCAGCCATATACATACAGTTATATAAGGGATTGCATCACATATAAATATCCACACTGTTAGTATTATTTTGCTTTTAAGTACTAAGATTGTTTTTAATTGCAACTTTTTCATCCAACGACTAGCCCGAAGTAGACTAAAACCTGGTTTAGCTTTTTTTAAACCACAGCCATTCAATAATTACGTATGTATTATTTCTTTATTTTATTTTTGTAGATTTTATTGATTGACAATACAGTTATATACACTAAATAACTATAGGGGTATACAATGACGGCGCAGTTGTCCATAGACACTGTCCTTGCAATAAGATCGCCGATTCAACCCCACAGTTAGATTATGACCAGTCGACCATTGAGTGGAGAGTTTGGTATATGTCGCCCACTCGCCCCCGCGTCTGAGTGGATTTCGTCCGGGTGCTACGATTCTCCTCATACCTCAACAACATGCAAGTTAGGTGTTCAGCATGTCCATAGCCGGCATATCGGGATGGTTCCATGGGGCTTCGACAAAAGCCCACACCTTATTTTGCGATTGAAGATAATATAGGCCTATATTTTGTTTTACGTTGTACATCTGCAGTGCAATGACAATTAAGTTAATGTTGATTCATCATTCTTCCAGGTTGATTGATCCACTAAGCATCGAGCATAATTTGATGTTTGACTTTCTCATTCTTGATTTAACAATAACATACTATATTTCCCTGAATGTGCTATATTTAATACATATTTTTAAAAATATATTATCATCATCTGTGTGACACTGTATATGTGAGTAGAAAAGCCACAGGTGAGCGTACCATGGATTCTGAAATTACTGGATATCATCCACTTTATGCAGTCAAACCCTAATGTTGTCCCTAAACCCTCTTATCCAATTAATTATTCCGGTGCCCTTCAAATGACGCCCGTTCCTCTAGCCCCATAATTAAAATAAATGCGTCCGATTGAGGACGCCCTCGGCACTCTACCGTCACATAATGGAACTGGCTCGTCCATTAGGGCGCGCAATACAGCCACGTGCACGGTCAGTATAACCGCGCGCATGTGAATGTTATGCTCGTATTTTTATCCTAGTGGTGGATTACTTCTCGGATTCTGTTCCTTCTCTTCTTTATTTCTATCACTCTCGCTTTATTTCTCTCACACCGAGTCACACGGACGAACGCACACACACAGACATGCGCATGCAGTGTTGCGTGTCGGCAGTTCATGGCAGTTTGGATCAATTGAATAAACAGTTGCTGGAGCTACACGAGCACACAGGTGGCACAGTTACCGCGCGCGCACGCACACACACACACACACACACACACACACACACACACGCACACGCACGCACGCACACACACATCTACAAGTATAGGGTATTGCATATTCTGATCATTTCAGACGTACGTTGGCAAAAACACCAATGTAGTTCACATATTGATCAAGAAAGCAGGCTCGGTTCTATCGACTGGAGGCTCTTCTCAATTAAAACATGCAAATCTATTCTGCACCGCAGTCTCCAAGAAGATAGATGGACAACAGCAGTCCATGTCAATGAATGTTGCCCTTTAAATTAAGTCTTTCATTCATTCTATAGACAAGTTTGCGTGCTAAAAACAGGGGGCTGACATTTTGAAAATACGACTTGAAGTTACTCACTCGGTGTGGTCACATGTTCTTCTGGACCAATGGCGTGGTTGGTAAGGCCAACAAAAATGAGCACGGATGGAACGGGTTGTGCAGATAATGGACCAATTCAAAACGTCACTTCGTTATCACGTTCCGCCAAGGATGTGCGCAAGTCCTCCACCGAACCAAAACAGCCTCAGTATGTGCGGTTCGGCTCGATTCGCTTCGTCAAAATCACACTGAAGAATCACATATATTTAGATGGAAAATACTAGTAAAACCTGGGTAAACGTACAATTGACACATTAGACATGCCATTAGAACTCAAAGTAAAAATGTTGCCAATAATTTGAATAATTAATCCCAAAACAAAGTAATGAATAATAAAAAAAAACACCACTCAGTGATCGCATATGGAACTAGAAGTTGGACCCTGTTGCTCGAGGTACATTTTGTATGTAATTCTTATCTTTTGATGCTAATTGCTTGCAATACTCAGCTAAACCCCTACATGGCGCGATAACACCACTATCAGCTATGCTCTTTCTTTGGCCAAGATGCGAGTATAGCCGGCATTGTGAATCCTCTGAAATAAAGGTATCTCACATGAAACGTTCACACTCACACAGAACGAAAGCGGCACTGGTACTGAAAATTGCTCATCATGTGACGTTTGAGTGTGGATAATTCATCCATGACATGTAAAACGGAATGCTGGGCAAGATCATGTGTCGTGACTTCCAGCAGCATGACATTACCAAAGTGCTTTTCCTTTGCATTGTTTCACACTAGTCCACGTTTTGCATCTGAACACTTCCTTTCTGTCGATCTTTCGGGACTTTACACACAAATAGAAAGACTTAAATCATATTTGTGAACATTGAGGATGAGTTAATAAATATGCCCGCAGCTCTTGGCCCGGCCAAATTGCCATCAGGTCACGTATAACTCTGATACTTGCCAAAGTATCCTGGGCTATCTCGGCACCCATGTGCGGCACGCAGCCACATCGGCGCACAGCCACATCGACATCGGCAATACCTGAACTCAGCGTGTACCGGCGCGCCCCTTAAATAGAGTCCGAACGAACCTTGGCAATAGCTGAGCCGGTGTCAGCCCACCCCCCGTATATTTGTTTTTCTAACAGGAGTTGTTTACTCGCTTCAGAAAAACTGGCCAAGCTTTGTTTTGGTGGAATGGGGAAACTTGTTCCAGAGTTTTGGTGAATGTGAAATCATTCAGTCATTCATATATAAATCTAGATCTGTCACGTTTGCGTCGGATACTTTAATATTTGACAGCTGCAGCATCAAATTTTAACATATACTTAAGTATCTTCCACACCCAGCGCACTCTCCCATCTCATACCTTTTTGATTTGATCCATCTCTCCCCTAGATTCTGCGTTATTTCAACAGGCTTCATCATAATTTAAGCCATGTCTTCGCATCATTCTCAATCTCTGTGTGCTGTAAGTTTTGTACAGAAATTCCCTTTGCTATGTCTTGTGATCATCTTCGATGCAAAACTTTGAACGACCTACCCTATGCCAAACACAACGGTCATTACCATTTTAATTCATAATAAATGGTTTTTCGCGTTGAGCGCTGTCTGATTGAATACCATTAAGCGAGGCACGTATTGCCAGGGTTCACGGTAATGAGAGCAGAACATTACCTGCTAGCTGAGGCTTGGGTCCGTTGGCACGGCGGCGATATGATTAGTCAAACCGCCCGGCTGGCTCATGAATCTAAAAGTTGGTTTTCTGATGCTAGTGGTGTGAAAGTGATGAAACCATTCCTGAGAAAGAGCAAACCGGCTCTAGACAACCTGCATCGGAACTAAGGCGCACAATTGATCAAATTTGAATTAAAATTGCTATTTTTACAACAAATAATTATGAAAAATGAAAATGATTAATAAGATGCTAATTGATTTTTTTTTTTAAATTTAGTTTGGAACATTTATTTAAGTTCATACGATTACCTTTACGCTATAATAATAGTATTTCATATCATTTCAAACAAAACTGCTTCTCGTATATAGCAATAAAAGAATGGAATGAGACATTCATAGTCGAGTAAGCGGTTCGGCTCTAATAGGGCTTTTGCACGTGATGTCATGGTTTGGTGGCGGCAGACATTTTGGTGGTATCACGTATGGTGAAGTATACATATATATGTACAGTTAAGTGATATATCCCAACACTTCACGTCCATAATATTAGGGGCATATACAATGGACGTAGTTAGGCTGCCATCTGCTGGCGATTGACAGCATATTACCATGAATATCATGGAAATCATCATCAATAATAGAACACTATCATCGTCGATAATAGAACACGGTCAACGGTCAATATTATGCAAATATCGCTCTCTGCATGTTCGTCTGACCGCAACGATACCACCATAATGTCTACAGCCGCCAAGCCATGATGTCACTGTGCAACAGTCCTATTCAAGTTCACTTCGGACATTGTAGTTATAGCAATGGCGATGACACATGCTACTGGGGTTCACACATCCTTTAAGTCAGAATTTTACTCCGTGACACTACATTGCAGAGATGACTTCTTGAACCTGCCGGCTCACAACTGAAGATTCAGTGCCCTTGAAGCCTCCCAACATAGATCATTCGCCATCATTTATTTTTCATGCACGTACACCTACTGTTCTCCAAGCACACTGTCACTGCTACATAAATCATAGCCAGTATTCCCAAGGATTGGTGATTACATTTAATTTATCGCCTTATAATGATTCACTTTACATTTGCAGGCGTTCATGACTGTTGGGCCCAGTGGCAACACTGACATCTAGTTAGTTCATGCATAATCATCTAAAATTCTGTTTAAAGTCAGGCAAATTTATATCTGATGGATACAGATTAAATGTGCCTCGACTGTGACTTTTGAGTGTTCTCTGGATCTCTTGACAAGTCGTTATTTGACTGTGGTTTTCATATGAACTTCATACAGCCAAATGGCTTGCTTAACTCTGAACTGTCACTTCTTCGTCGGTGGCGTGCTCCTTAAATGGGATGCAGAGGGGCCTGCAGAAACATTGCATCTCTGTGGCCTGAATTCTTCTCCCTTACAAACTGTGTGCTCATTTTAGTCTATATTTATAACATCGCAGTATTCCTAATTTCCCATTGTCTGTCTCACATCTGTGCTTGAGTTTCTGTCCTTCTGTATTACGTTACAAACAATCTTCATCTATCCCGTAGTCTGGCTGACCACGGAAGAATTAATCAACCAGATCTCTCCATCTCTCTGTTCTCGGCCACTCGCAAGGTGTCACTCAGCCTGCAACTTGTCCATTCTTGGATGTTATGTTCCCATCGCTTTCTCTGTCTTCCTCTCTTCCTTCCACCTGGCACTGTGCCTTGAAGGATTGTTTTTGAGCCAATGGCTTGCTTTATTCTATTTTTCACTTATTTGTTGGCGGTGTGTTCTTCATATGGGATAACGATGGGCCTGCCGAAACACTGCATCTCTGCGCCCTGAATTCTTCTCTCTTACAAACTGTCTGCTTATTTCACGTGTTTTTAGAACTCCATTGTTCCTTTTTAACGTAAAGCGTAACTGCGATGCCATGTCTATCTCCTTTCTAACAAATGTGTTGCCTGCGTGAGCTCGCTTATTATTGGCATGAGGTCGGGGGTCATTTTGTACTTGTCTTGTTGCTAGGAAGCAGGTGTTGTGAAGTGTTGCTTTGCAAAGGTGTTCTTTAAATGAAGTTGGATTTAATTTAAAAGGGTCTAGGTAAAACAAATTGATTTGTATATGTGGCTTCAAAGGATTTGGGCTCCTGAATACATTGAGTGTGTGCAATACATTTGGTACTGACTATAAAAATGTAAAATCTAAAAAATTGGGTGTGTCTTATTTATGGAATTAATTCACACAAAATGTTACAGACCACACTAGGAAGCTGGGAAAGCAAAGCAAAATGTTCAACAGGATCATAAAATAGTATGCGGTCTGTCAGTGTATCAGATGGTAGTGTAGGTCAGGGGAGGTGTGACCATGTATCTGTGAAATGATGAGAACGGTCAGCTCACCAGATGGGCCATTAATCTGTAGCCTGTAGAACCCAAACGATCACTTTATGTATATTTTAAAAGGTGATATCCAGTGCCCTTGGTGAGTTCAGATATCGAGGAAG
Organism: Bregmaceros cantori; assembly: GCA_900302395.1. NCBI lineage: Eukaryota > Metazoa > Chordata > Actinopteri > Gadiformes > Bregmacerotidae > Bregmaceros > Bregmaceros cantori. Next base: position 3,152 of record OMKY01062565.1, on the reverse strand, counting down.
CACATGGTTGTCTAGATGGCCACCGTTACACAGAAACGTGGTGTCTTAAATAGCAAACAGTACATTTATTTTTGGGCGCAAGCGCCGTTTTTTATTCTATATTGAGAGAGATAGTGATTTGATATTGAGTGAGATAGGATTCAATTGGAAACTCGGGGGGAGACATTGCAGAAAAAACGGACAGTGAGTTTGAAACTGCAGCACTGCTCGATCTATGGTCTGGGGAAAGCACTCTCTAACCGCTCTGTCACCACACGCCCCCAAACAGTACATTTATAAGTACATAATTTCTAATCACAACAATGCATCTTGAACACATCGAGCATGTCACATTATGACCTACAAAACATGACCTGTTTTTTTTTTTTTTTAATACTTTTTATTTTACATTTTTCAAAGTAAAAGAGAGAGAAAGAAAAAATAAATTGAAACCTTGAAAATAAATACATGTGTGTTCGACAGATATAATAAGTGAAGGAAAAAAATGGAATGAAAAGGAAAGAAAATAAATAAATAAGAATAAAAATAAAAAGTTCACAAGTAAAATAAATTCACTTTTGAGTGGGCTTTGAAAGCAAAGTCTGCGATTTGGTTCCTATGAGGAGCCCGACGGCTCAGTCAGATGGTTGATTTAATGCCGATAAGTATGAGGACCATTTTCTCCAACGCAGTTCATATTTCTCCCTCTGAAGTCGTAGCAGTCCTGTCATTTTCTCCATCATTGAGATTTCTTTTACAGTTTGTTTCCAGTGCCCTAGAGACGGCGGTTCTTTACTGTGCCATTTATTGTCTTTTTGGCTGCTATTATTAGAATTTTGTAGATGTACTCGTCCTCCTTCTGGATAATTTTGTCCTTATCCAGGCCCAAGAAGAGGAGGTCCGGTTTTTTGGGGATTGGATATCCCAGTATATTGGTCAATATTTCGTAGATTCCATTCCAGAAAGGTTCTATTTTCGTGCATTTCCAAAATATATGGGTATGATTGGCCTCTGGACTGAATTATTTTTCACACACGCCAATTGAAAATATTTCACCTGCCGTCCTTTATACTTTTTTATTGTAATACCATCATGAAAATCACAGTTGTTGCATAACGAGTAAAATGAGAAAAAAAAAACACCATACCATCGTCCCTGCCCTTCACAGAGTAATGATGCAGGCAAGGTATACACTTAGAAAGGACATACAATTCACATCTGTCATTTATTAATAACATAATAGCTGGTCAATTCACCCGTTATCTCATTAACGGGAGACACGGGTCCATCAGTCCAGATGCGTACTGAACTTTGGGGGAGAAGGACGGAGCCCACATGCACATGTTCAGGCACATGATTACAGATCAGTCTCTTACAACACGCAACATAACTGCCTTGTAATGTTAGTTACTGCATTGTGTAAGTTGACATTATGTGCTCAAAAAGCACGTATGTTTATTCAAAAGTTTGTCAAAGTTTGTCCAGTCAGCTGCCGGGCAAGTCCCTGATGCTGCAAAGTCACGCAGGAAGTAACTCGTGAGGGGTTCCCGTGCGACTGTGGCGCTCAATAGGTTAATCAATGCTCCACATCTTTCCCTATCCACCCGTCTAATTAGTGATTCATGTCAGTTGGACCAGCTCAAATTACCTTCCGCAAACACTATTACGGACTGTACAAGGAAACGTGACCATCTATGGATTGGACGGTTCGATTCCTGCTCTGGCGCTTTGCCAAAGTGTCCTTGAACAAAACACTGAACCACACATGATGCACTAAAGTGGTGTCCACATTAATACGCTGAGTGGACTGGGGAGTAGACTGACTTACTGTCTCTTCAGAGGAAAAGAGTCCAGAATTCTGACTCACGAGAATTGGAATCAGCCTTCTTCCGTCAAGTTGCAACAGGGCTGTTGCACGGTGAGGTCACGGCTTGGCGGCGGCAGACATTATGCTGGTATCATCGCAGTCAGACAAACAGGCAGAGAGAGATATTTGCATAACTTCAACGTCTATTCTTGATTTATCCGTGGTAATAAGTTATCAATCGCCAGCAGGTGGCAGCCATCATACTACATCCATTGTATTTGCCCTTATACAATGGACATGAAGTGGTAAGGTATACCACTTAACCGTATGTATACGTATACTTCACCATACATACTACCACCAAAATGTATGCCGCCATGTGTATATTGCAAGCAATATACACATGGAATTAGGGTTCCAAAACAGTAGACACTCCAGTCAGCATGTAATAATAATAATAATAATAATAATAATAATAATAATAATAATACAAGTTCCCAAATATGTACGTTAACTATTATGTTACAGTATGTTAAGATAGGACAAATATGTCCAGTGTTCAATGTTACACATTACTAACAGACATCAACATAACTTCTAGTGGGCAAGGCCTTGTAGCGCCTACCGGAGGGACGAGCTGGTCTTGGATTAGTGATTAGACATTAGTGATTAGATCGAACCAGCGGTAAAATGGCTCCAGCCACAAACCTCTCTGTCTGGGTTGATGGTAATGGTGATGCAACCGTCACACGTTGCTTGTCTTTTATAGCTACCTCATCATGTTTATTAAGTGTGAACTTAAATGTCCTGAATCCAATTTTCCGAACCATTCAGCAGGGATCCAGATTACAACACATACACACGACACAACCCACTTGGACTCTTAGCAATACATTTAAAAAAGGCAAGCATTTGTATGTTGAAATGCACGGATCTCTATCAGCTACTATCACTATCAGTTTCTCATGGGTGTCGAGCTCCAAGACCACGGATATACTAATGATAATTATTATTATTTCATGATCACTTTGCAGAGGGACAGAAAGTAAAATTAAAAAATAAAACAAAATCAAAGCAGAAAATATTAAAAACCAGATCAGTTCAGTGGAGGTATGATAATGCATAATCAAAATGCCTAGGAAACCCACCCACTCTATTAAATTGAAAGTTCATCAACCTAATTGCTGCAGGGATGAAGGAATTTGAATAGCAATTTGTTTTCCTCAGGAGGGCATAATAGCGCCACCTGGAGGTCCCCATGCCTCAAGATATGTTTTGCTTTTTGAACTGCCCGTTTCCTCGGCTTGCTGATATTCAGATCAGCAAGCCGAGGGAATGTGTTCACAAGAAAATAATATTAATGTCT
>OMKY01062550.1:0-11394 GCA_900302395.1 Bregmaceros cantori | reverse complement strand
TCTCTCTCTCTCTCTCTATCTCTCTCTCTCTCTCTCTCTCTCAGGTGCTTTCTCTTTTGTTCTCTCTCTCTCTCTCTCTCTCTCTGTTTTAGACTGTCTCTCTGTGTGCCTTAGTCTCTCTCTCTTTCTCTCTCTCTCTCTCTCGTTCTGTCTCCCTGTGTGTCTATCTCTTTCAGTCTCTCTCTGTCTCTCTCAAATAAATCACTTCAAATATGGCCTTGTGGCATGGTAATGAGCATCATACATTTGAAATGAAAAGTATACATATAACAAACCTATAATAAACAACCAAAAACCTATATAAAGTCAATAGATGGAAAAACAATATAAACCCTATATACATGTGCACGTCATATAATGACAATAATAATAACAGAGAGAGAAAGGGAAAGCTCCTGAGAGAGACCGAGAGAGAGAGAGAGTGCCCGAGAGGGAGAGAGAGAGAGCGAGAGACAGAGAGAGAGAGAGAGAGAGACAGTGCCCGAGAGGGAGAGAGAGAGAGAGATATGATGCCAACATATGTGCCAACAGTTGTAAACGGGTGTCGCTAAAGTTAATATATAATATATAATAAAGTTAATGTAACGAGTAGTGAATTGCTGACATCTCAGTAAAGAGTCTTTTTTTTTCACCTCAAATTTACTTGAGTAAAAGTAGAAAGTAACTTGTAAAAAGGTACACAAAACAATTGTAACTGAGTAAATGGAATGCCTTACTGCCCATCTCTGCATACAACCTCTCTCTACCTCTCTCTTGTCTCCCACCATCCCCAATTTTCTCAGAGAGACATGAGTTCCCATAGTAAAAACACAGCTACTGCTGTCAGGTGCGTGTGTGTGTAGGGGGGATGTTATGTAATATCTGCAGGCTGGGGGCAGTTCTTAGAAAGGAATTGTCCAGTCGCATGTACTGCTGCTGAAGAAACAACCAACTTTGTTTTTACTGGTAATCTTCTCTAGAGGATGCCTTGGGAACCCAGACGCAAGGAAGTCGATTGTGACATAACCGTCGCACCACCGACAATCCACAAAGCCACACCCCTCCTGGAAACAGATACCAGTCATAGCAACCTGTAGCACTTGTTATGAATTGTACCGTGTCGTTTTTAGGTTTTTGTGAACCTAAGCAAGTTGTCACAGCTATCCCATAGACTGTATATAAAAATGGACACCACATTCGTTTTGATGTCCGTGCCTACTTCCGGGTTGGTATGGGCCTCAGGCTGGTGGAACCTAGTCTCAGAAAACCAAGCCCTATGAGAATTCCAATACAAATATTCCAAACTTAGCAGCCTGTTTTAACCTATTTAAAGATCTTTCCTAATTGATTTCTTAATGTATATTGCCAGGATAATTATTGGTTAATTGTGTGAGGGGGGTCATAATTTCACAAACGCGTCAGATTTTTTATTTCAGCTCCCATAAGATCCCATTCATTCTGACTCTGTTGTTGGCGCCCCTAGCGGACAGTACCACCGGAAGAAGTTGCGCGTGGGGTGTCTCTTTCTCATATACCGTATAGCTATCTCTATCTCTCTTTGTCCCGGATATACGGTTACTTTCAACAATGACAGCACGCAGTCGGCGGCACAACCCAAGTTCGTTCACAACAATGGGATGACGTCATGCAAGCTGCGTCTACTTTATATACAGTCTATGGGTTATCCTTTGTACACTGACTTGTAAAGTGTACATGGACCCAATAATGGAAAAGTTATCATTCTCCAGAAACGCGGAGTGTAGGGGATGTATTGATTTTTACAACTTTGTCTTCAATAGGGCTGACCTCACGGCTTGGCAGCGGCAGACATCTTGGTGGTATCATGTACAGCCGAGTATACGTATACATACGGTTAAGTGGTATATCTTACCACTTCATGTCCAGTATATAGTGGTAAATACAATGGACATAGCTAGGCTGCCATCTGCTGGCAATTGATAGCATATTACCATGGACATGAATACTAAATGGAAATTCAAATATCGCTCAGCCTGTTCGTCTGATCGCAATGATACCACCATAATGTCTGCCGGCAAGCCGTGACATCTCTGTGCAACAGCTCCTTTTCCTTGTGTTCCTCTCAGTCTGGTCTTGGTTTGTTTCAGGTGACTGGGGAGGGGTTTGTTCTAAGCACACCGTGCTGAGAGACGGTCGTCGGTCCAGTCTGAACACCGGCCTGGTCACTCTGCAGAACTACGGCAGCTACCTGCCCCCTCGCCACGTCCATCTCACCCTGGCCCACGAGCTGGGACACAGCCTCGGAGCTCCAGTAAGTTGTTGGCACCCAGTCTACTACTGTATTGAAAACGGAATTATTTTTAAAAGGTTCCGTTCCGAGCGGTTCAGGCACACCTATGTTTAACGTTTCCGTTCTCGGAACCTTTCCACCACCAAAATATCGGTCCTGAACCGGTTCAGAACGCAAGAATTGTGTTCATTCTTAAAGTTCCTTAAATTGTGCAATGTTAAGTTTAGATATAGTTTTCCAAAAAAATATTTGGTGGACTTTCATACTTCCGTGTAACTGTATTAACGCCATTACATTTGCTTCCTCGTCTGTCCACAAGATGGAGCCCCAGATGCATGGGGCTTGATGACTGACAGTGAAAGTGGACGGAAATAGTCTCCCAAACATAGGATATGTTCAAATATATGGAGAACAGAAAAAAAAAAGTTTTTAACCGGTTTTGTGAATTTCATAATGTTCCGTTTCAGTTCCGAAACAGTTGAAGAAATCTTTTTTCGTTTCCGTTTGCGCTCCTCATAAAATTCCGTAAAATTCCATTCGTTTTCGGTTTTCGTTTCCGTTCCTTGAACCGGTTCGGAGCCCTGCTGGCAAGTCAGGACAAATGAATCTGTTCTGGATTAAACAGGCTCTAAAAAAGTATCAAAAAAGTATCTATTTGATAACCTCTATCAAATGAGGTTATCAAATCACAGCACAGTAAGTGTGACGAGGCCCACATCTATTCAAACAAGGCTTGCCTTAATGGGGCGCTGATCGGATCGCCCGAATGTGGACGATAATTTGATTTGTCTGCCTGGTTGATCCAGACCCACTGGACCGTCCCAGGGTGAGCGATGCATGGACAATTCTGGCTTGCCAGGATAGAGCGATATGGAATAAAATCCATTTTGTACATTGGTATTTATGTGGATATTTAAAAATTAAAAGCTTACCTCAATCTTTGATTGTAGATCATTTACTAACATTGGCCACTAGAAGGGAAGCATTAGCCTGATTACCAGACCATGGAACTCGGATGCATCCACAGCTCTTTATTACACTCAACATAACAAATGCAACTAAGTTCACATAATTTCAGAACCATGGACAGCTATTGAACTACTGATACGCTGTCCAGTTCAGGGCCCTCTGAACACATTATTAGCATTTGGGGAGCTGTCCTGGGTGCTGGATTGCCCTGAACTCAGTTGTGTTTGTTACGTTGTGTGCAATAGGTGGACTGTGGTTGCAGGCTTGGGAAAATACTGGAAATGCCTGATACGGCTAAATTCTTTGGTGATTTAAAACATTTTTGGGTACATTTTTTTTGGTATTTTGTCCACATCTAATCTGGAATTAATAAAACCCCTCACCCCCACCTCTTAACACTACCTCAAGCCCACTACGACTCTCAGGAAGTGTACTAGCCTAGCCCAGAGCATAACTTCCTGATCAAACTGTTGCTTCACTATGTCCACTTGTAGCAGAATGTGGACCAACATGGGTCATCCTCCTCCAAAGGCCCCGATCCAGGGCCAATAGGTCGAGCCCTGATCATTCCTGCCTCCCTCTGCTTCTTTTACCCTGGACTAATGGACTAATCAGTGCCGTCAGTCTGCAGACCTCTTTTATTCCTATGCGATCCAGGAGTTTGTAATTTGCCATTCATTGCTACATGTGGTTTTGGAACGCTTAAAGTTTGGTTACTCAGATTTGTTGTCCAATTTGCAGAGGCCGTATAAAGACTACGGGCAGTTATATAATTATGGTAGATTTAGGCTTTGATGGGTAGCAGTTGTATTGCATTGTGAATATTCCAAGGTTTATGTAAGGACGTTTTGAGTGTGAACTAGGACAAAGGGAAACGCTGTTACCTTTGACTTACTTGACACAGATGGGGCTTTCACATCTGGTTAGAGGATCGTGCATGACGGTGGATTCATAAATTCTGCCTGACATTCACGCCAGAGATAAAAACCTTAGCTCTGTTCCCTGGCCGTTCCTGTCTCAGCTATAACGTCATCGTAGTGTGTTGTGTTGGAGGATGATCACGGTGAATCTTCCGATTCGGAATAGTGGGCCTTTTATGTCAGAATGCTGAGTTCCCCATATCGTAACCACGGATGTTCAAAATGTAGACGCGTCTGCAAATCAAAGGATTTTCGAAATGGAGAACTTTGGGAATGGAGTATGGAAGCTAGCTACGAACAGAGATGGGCAGTAACACATTACATTTACTCAGTTACAATTTTTTTGTGTACTTTTTTACTTTTGGAGTACATTTTTCATGAGTTACTTTCTACTTTTACTCAAGTAAATTTGAGGTGACAAAAACTACTTTTTACTGAGATGTCACTAAAAAGTACTCGGTACATTAACTCTGCCTTGTTGGCACACATGTTGATGTCATATCTCTCTCTCGGGCGCTTTCTCTCTCGCTCCCTCTCTTTTTCTTGGTGTCTCCCATTCATTTTTTAAACTGAAAGTTACTCAGTACTTTCGCTACTTAAGTAACTTTTTTGTGGAATACTTTTTTACTTTTACTTGAGTAACCATTTGGATGACTACTTTTTACTCCTACTTGAGTAATATTTTCCTGACGTAACAATACTTTTACTTGAGTAATTGTTATGGCTACTCTGCCCATATCTGGCTACGAAGATGTGGACTGTGTCCGGAATTGCTGCCTATGTTACTGACTACTACCTACATAGTGCATGGACTTATAGTGCATTCAACAGCAACGGCCGAGATTTCGGACACTATAGTCGGTGCCGTCAAAATTATTATAATACATATAAAATTATAAAATATATAATTATAAAATTCAACAATCATCACAAAACGACAAAAGTACTAGCATTTATAACTATTTGCTGTGGTGGGTCGCTGCTGATTCTGGCCGTGACATTTTTTTGTAGTTTAGGTGATTTTTAAAACATCTCGCAATGCATTGATTGGTTGATTATGGGTTATATTGCTTCACCTAGGGTACATCGATGCTCACTACTTTTCACGCTGCATTGTGGGATACTTTCAGTGCACTATGTAGGGTACATGGAGTATTCGGACACCGTTGACTATAGGCAATAGGGAGGGATTTCGGCCAAGGACAAAATTTTGTTTTGAATTTAATGTGGATGTGGAGGTATGAAGCAGGCCTTACTTCCACCCAGGGCTTGAAAACGAAATTATTTTAAAAAAGTTCCGTTACGAACGGTTCAGGCAGGCCTATGTTTAACGTTTCCGTTCTCAGAACTGTTCCGATGCCAAAATATCGGTCCTGAACCGGTTCGGAACGCAAAAATGTTGTTTGTTCTTGAAGTTCCATATATTGTGCAAAGTTACGTTTTTAGATGTAGTTAATACAAAATGTATTTGCTGGACTTTCAAACTTGTCCCAGATGCATTGGGCTTGATAACTGACAGTGAAAGTTGGATGGATGCACAACTGGAAATAGTCTCTCAGAAAAAAAAAACGTTTTAACAGAAAAAAAACGTTTTTAACCGGTTTTGTGGATTTCATAATGTTCCGTTTCTGTTCCAGAACAGTTTTAATTTTCGTTTCCGCTCCTCATAAAATTCCGTAAAATTCTGTTTGATTTCTGTTTTCGTTCCTTGAACCGGTTCAGAGCCCTGCTTCCACCCCCTAAACACTCCCTACTCCGGGGTTAGGGAGCAGCTGTCCACTTCAGAAGTAGCTCCCTGTGTTAGGTTGCGACCAGCACCACGGGGTCTGCGTGAGCTATGTCCTGCACTAACACAGTGAGGCTGTTGATGGAACCTACTAAGTACTTCAACATGTTCTCTTAGTCATGCTGACGCAGGCCCTCGCAGACCAGGCTGAAGATCACAGCGCGCTTGACCACAAGCATTATGTAAAGAATTGAAACAACTCTTGTACTGAATGTCATGAATGAGAAAGATAGTCTCTGCAACAGGGCATGAAAACTAAATTATTTTTCAAACGTTACGTTCTGAACGGTTCAGCCAGGCCTATCTTTAACGTTTTCGTTCTCGGAACCGTTCCGCCACCAAAATATCGGTCCTGAACCGGTTCGGAACACAAACATTTTATTTGTTCTTAAAGTTTCTAATTTTGTGAAATATTATGTTTTTTTTATAAAGTTTATACAAAATATATTTGGTGGACTTTCAAACTTCAGAGCAAGTGTATTAACGTTATAACCGGGTTCAAAACGCCATTACATTCACTTCCTCGTCTGTCCACAAGATGGAGCCCCAGATGCATGGGGCTTGATGATTGACAGTGAAACTGGACGGAAATAGTCTCCCAGACATAGAATATGTTTAAAAATATAGAGAACGGAAAAACAACGTTTTTAACCGGTTTTGTGGATTTCATAATGTTCCAGAACAGTTGAAGAAAGCTTTTTTTCGTATCCGTTTCCGCTCCTCATAAAATTCAGTAAATTTCCGTTCGTTTTCGGTTTTCGTTTTCGTTCCTTGAACCGCTTCGGAGCCCTGCTCTGCAATCTCATGATTTTTAAACACATATAGAAAGCAGATGACTGGCAACTAGCATGAAATAGTATCTTGAAAATGGTTCTTATGTTGGCTGTGTCCGAAATTGCTCCCTATACCCTAGACGCACTTATAGTGCAGGGACCAAGATTTCAGACACTGGAGTTGCCGCAGTCAAAATGATAATAACATTATAAAATTCAACAATCATCACAGAAAGTCCTTAGATTTATCACTATTTGCCATGTTGGTTCCTATCATCAGTTTAGGTCATTTTAATGCGTGTTGCAATCAGGGCTCCGAATCGGTTCAAAGAACGAAAACGAAAACCGAAAAAGAACAGAATTTTCCAGAATTTTACGAGGAGCAGAAACGGAAACGAAACAAGATTTATTCAACTGTTCTGGAACAGAAACGGAACATTATGCAATCTACAAAACCGGTTAAAAACATTTTTTTTTTTCGTTCTCTATATATTTTAACATATTCTATGTTTGGGAGACTATTTCCGCCCACTTTTACTGTCAGTCATCAAGCCCCAAGCATTTGGGGCTCCATCTTGTGGACAGACGAGGAAGTGAATGTAATGGCATTTTAAACACGTTTTTCACGTTAATGCAGTTGCACTGAAGTCCAAAAAATAATTTTGCTTTCAAGCCCTGGTTGCAATGCATTTTGGGTTAGATTGCTTGGTCTTTGGTACATCGATACCCACTACTTTGTATTGCATTGTGGGATACTTTGAGTGCACTATATAGGGTGCATGGAGTATTCGGACACCATGCGCCTTATGCCCTAACGTGTGCGCGTGTTCCGCAGCACGACGCGGGCTCCAACTGTGGAGACATGGGGTCGGACCGGGGGAAGGGCCGCTTCCTGATGTACCCGCAGGCCACCGACGAGGTGCGGGAGAACAACGAGAGGTTCTCCCCGTGCAGCGTCCGGCACATCAGCAAGATCCTCCATCTGAAGAAGGACGAGTGCTTTGTGGGTGAGCAGGTGGCACACAAATATACTGTACAACACACGCTTGTACGCTTATACTCAAGGCTCCAAACCAGTTCAAGGAAGGAAAAAAAAAATGAAAACGAACAGAATTCTACAGAATTTTACGAGGAGCGTAAACAGAAACGAAAAAAAATTCCTTCAACTGTTCCGGAACAGAAATGGATTATGAAATCTACAAAACCGGTCAAAAACGTTTTTTTCTCTATATATATTTGAACATTTCCTCTATCTGGGAGACTATTTCCGGTTGTGCATTCATCCAACTTTTTTTGAACTGTTTTTAGCTAGCCTGGCGAACCAGAACCGGAACTGTGCCCCACAAACTGATGATTTAATAATCTGCGCAACCCGTTCTGTTTATTCTTCTGCGTTGGACTCACGAGCCATCTCATTAGCCCCAGATGCAGCAGTGAAAGTTGGATGCACAACTGAAAATGGTCTCCTAGACATAGGATATGTTCAAAATGTTTTGTAGTTTTCATAATGTTCCGTTTCTGTTGTGGAACAGTTGAAGAAATCTTTTTTCGTTTCCGTTTCCACTCTCCATAAAATTTCGTAAAATCCTCTTCGTTTTCGCTCCTTGAACCGATTCGGAGCCCCGACTATTACCAAACTGTCTAAGGGCATGAAGTACACCTCCATGCGGAGGAAATAGAATTCCACGGGGATGAAAACCGTGCAAAACTCAAATTGTGGTTTGAACATGAACTTAGTTTTGGTGATTGAGAATTTCTCCCCCACCGTGCCTCGTCCAGTCAGTGACCAGTCGTTCTGTGGTAATCTGATTGTCCAGTGAGTGACCAGTCGTTCCTTGGTAATCTGATTGTCCAGTGAGTGACCAGTCGTTCCTTGGTAATCTGATTGTCCAGTGAGTGACCAGTCGTTCTGTGGTAATCTGATTGTCCAGTGAGTGACCAGTCGTTCTGTGGTAATCTGAATGCCAGAGATGGCAAGTGACGAAGTACAAATACTCAAGTACTGTACTAAAGTAAAATGTTCAAGTATCTGTACTTTTAGAAGTACTTTTTTCTGTGATTACTTTTTACTTGTAGTGAGTACATTTTTAACAAAAATATCTGTACTTCTACTCCTTACTTTTACCAAAACAGGCTCGTTACTTTTTTTTTTGCATTGACGGGGTAGGATAACGTCTATAATATTAGTCAGTAGGGGGCGCTGATGTACTGAGTGCAGTCCCAGTTGATAAGTGGATTTCATTTAGTCCCGAGATATAAGATACATTAGGCTAGGTTGTTAGTCATTCATTCGAACAATAACATTGACAAACTAACATTGAAAAAATACATTGTACATACAATTTTATTTGTAGTACTTTGTACTTTATACTTTCAAAAATACGTTTGATTACATTTTAGAGCATGTACTTTTTACTTTCAAAAATACTTTTTGAGTACATTTCTGAGCCTTTACTTTTTACTTTACTTGAGTAGCTATTTGGATCAGTACTTTGTAGTCTTACTCAAGTTTGTTTTTTTACAAATGTATTTTACTCTTACTCAAGTAAGAAATCCCGGTACTTTTGCCATCTCTGCTGATTGTCCAGTGAGTGACCAGTCGTTCCTTGGTAATCTGATTGTCCAGTGAGTGACCAGCCAATCTGTGGTAATCTGATTGTGGAGGACGGAGAGCAGTGCGACGTGGGTCATAACGAGACCGACCCATGCTGCTACAGCGCAAAGGAGTCCGTGGGCAGACAGTGTCACCTCAAACCCGGAGCCGTGTGCAGGTAAATAATAAAGTATTGTGTTTAAGGGAATTGCAAATCACAGAAACTACTTATGTTGCCAAATGCACATTGTAGAGACTTGTTATGGGTTTGATTTGCTGTCTCCGTAGCATGGCTCAGTTTAAAAAAGAAAAATTGGCGCAAGCGCCATTTTTTTTTTTTTATTGACAGCATTAGTGTGAACGGGGGATGAGAGAGCGGGGACTAGTGGACGTGCAGTATAGACGAGTTTACCCGCGAGGGGGCTGGCATTTTGTCCCGCCGGGATAAAACACACTTCCGGTGTCTGTATGAGTTCCATTTAATCTTGTCGTAGTGGACTGCGGTGGCTCACAAAAAAACACACAAAACGCTCACCAATTCAAAATCTGACCACTAGATGTCGCTGTGTGACCAGTTACACATCATCTACATTGCATCGTCCACAATTTTACATAAATATTGATGAAATACAGTCAAAATCTGACTTAAAGTTACTCACCGAGTGGTCACTTGTTCTTCTGGAACAAATAGGCTGGCTGCTTCTGCTAGTCCTTCCAGAAGGAATGAGAAAAACGAGTTGCACTGATTATTAAATCATGCATTTGTGGTCACAGATCCGCACGAGAGCATTTGGGTGAGGAATAGCACACCGCAAGTTACCACCACGATTTTTAAATAACCCTGTAGGTGTATGCCCCCCCAAATACACATTTTGAAAAAATAGCAAAATACACGGCAGGTAAATGACACCGGAAGTGACGTTCAGACACCGGAAGTACCCCCGAACTTGTCTATATGACCGTGAGGGGAGGCGATCTCACAGCGCTGTGTGTGTTGTGGTCTTAAGCCACAGCAACAAGATTAAGGAGCAGCCTTCGCTCAGCGTCTTTAACAGTTACGTCACAGGGCCCTTGCCTTGGTCTACATGAGCTGACTGGCTGGATGCCTGGCTATGTTTTGGTGAGATACATCAGATGCGACTTGAAAGTAGTATGAAAGTGTAATGATTGGTCGAATGGACCAAGGTGATCCTTAAGTATTCTAAAAAAGGGTTAAAATCTTGTGTGATTCTCTGGCCCAGCCAGTAAACGAAGGGTTGACAGGTTTATTTATTTATTCATTTAATGCAGTCCTTCCGGGTAATTCTCATTGTTTAGTTGGAAAGAGGTAAAGAATGGGGAGTGGACATACGGCAAAGCTGTCGGTGAGGGGGGAAGGGAACTCACTCACTCTCCACTCCATACTTCATTAGTGTGCTTTGCAGTGCACTAATAGACTGAGCTACCGCTGTGCATGAAAAAAAAAGAAAATCTTGAGACGACTCTTGAAAGTGTCATTAGACATTTGGCAACTGAAATCATGGAGTGGGCCAACATGTTTGGCACTGAAAGACTTAATCTGATTACTGCTTTGGAAAAAGTAATGCATTAGATTAATAGTAACTGGAAAAGTAACTGTAATATCTAACTAATATGCAGGACGGCTAAAGCTAAGTTCATATTGTTGTATTTATGCCATAATAGACGAGTTCGGGGGGTACTTCCGGTGTCTGAACGTCACGTCCGGTGTAATTTAGTCCGATGTGTTTTTGTTATTTTTCAACATGTATATTCAGTGGGAACACACACCTACAGGGTTATTTAAAACGGATGGTGGTAACTTGCGGTGTGCTATTCCACACCCAAATGCTCTCGTGCGGATCTGTGACCCACAAACGCATGATTTAATAATCAGTGCAGCTCGTTCCATTTTCCCATTCCTTTTGTAATTACTAGTAGAAGCAGTCAGCCTATTGGTCCAGAAGAACATGTGACCACTCGGTGAGTAACTTTAAGTCGGATTTTGACTGTAATTCATCAATATTTATACAAAATGGTGACCGGAGCAAGGGGGGTGATGTGTTTATTGGTCACAGACGACGCCTAGTGGTCGGATTTTGAATTAG
>OMKY01062547.1:0-23740 GCA_900302395.1 Bregmaceros cantori | reverse complement strand
TGTGGCTACATCAGAGGGAGTGTATGAGTAATGGTCTTGGACGAAATTATTTTTAAAACGTTCCGAACGGTTCAGGCAGGCCTATGTTTAACGTTTTCGTTCTCTGAACCGTTCCGCCACCACAATATCGGTCCTGAATCGGTTCGGAGCGCAAACATTTTGTTCGTTCTTAAAGTTCCTTATAATGTTAAGTTTAGATATAGTTTATACAGACTATATTTGGTGGACTTTCAAACTTCAGTGCAACTGTATTAACGTGAAAAAAACACCATTACATTCGTTTGCTCGTTTGTCCACAAGATGGAAACCCAGATACATGGGGCTTGATGCCCGACGGTGAAAGTGGATGGAAAAGTCTCACAGACATAGGATATGTTAAAATATATAGAGAACAATTTTTATTTTTATAGTTTTAACTGGTTTGGTGGATTTCATAATGTTACGTTTCTGTTCCGGAACAGTTGAAATCTTTTTTCCGTTTCTGTTTCCACTCCTCTGAAAATTCCATAAAATTCTGTTTGTTTTTGGTTTTCGTTTCCGTCCCTTGAACCGGTTCAGAGCCCTGCCGTCCAAATGCAATCTGCAATAAGCAGAGATAAAATGTTTGCAAATATAATAACATTCCAGGTCGACAATCCATCAGCCCTACTTTTGTTAAATCTTGAAGTTGGTACCGACTGCTTTTCTGCTCACGTTCACCTTTTGAGGTCGTTGGTGTGCACAGCCTCGTAGCATATGGGGCAGCGAGCCCAGGTCTTGTCGGACAGAGACAGGTAGTGCAGCAGACACGGCCAGCAGAAGATGTGTCCACAGCGGGTGATGTGAGCGGCCAAAGGAGGATACAGACAGATGGGACACGATGGAACCTCATGGCTGTAGATACGCTGCAGAGAGAGACATGTTCACTAGGTGACTCAATGGATACCGATTACATTCACTTCTCTCCCACATCGGGGTCATTGCATTAAAAAAATTCTGTCTGTCTCTCACAATCTGTCTTGTTCCCTCTCTCTCTCTCCCTCTTGCTCGCTCAATTTCTCTCTACCTCGCTCGCTCATTCACTCTCTCGCTCCCTCTCCCTTAATTTCTCTCGCTCATTTTCTCTCTCTCGCTCACTCATTTTCTCTCTCTTTCTCGCTCAATTTCGCCCTCTCCCCCTCCCTCTCCCTCAATTTCTCTCTCTCCCTCGCTTGCTTATTTTCTCTCTCCCCCTCAATTTCTCTCTCCCTCAATTTCTCTCTCTCTCTCCCTTGCTCGCTCATTTTCTCTCTCGCTCCTCGCTCAATTTCTCTCTCTCGCTCAACTTCTCTCTCCCTCCCTCGCTCAATTTCTCTCTCCCTCCCTCGCTCGCTCAATTTCTCTCGCTCGCCCTCCCTCTCTCCCACATTTGATTTATATATATAAAAAGGCCAACAACCCTGTTTCAGGAAATGTAAGGAGTAGAAAGTACTTATATTTCGTTTTAAAAATGCATTGACAGTGAAAAGTAAAGAGAAATAAAATACTTCTAAAATAAAATAATAATAATTTTAAAAAAGTACAAAGTATATCTATGCAAGTACAGTAACAGAATATCTGTACATAGTTATTGCCCACTGTTAGTCCCTGAAGTGAAGAAGTAACATACCACTTGCTGCACACAGTCCCAGCTGACCAGAGTGTCCGGGTCAGTGAAATGAGCCTTATAGTCCTGGTCGTCCGTAACCACAAACTGACAGCTAGACACACAGACGACAGAGCACTACTCAGCAATTGAGGAGCATTACAGAGAATAAAACAATATAATAATAATAATATAATAATAATAGAGCCGCAATCGATTAATCAATGAATCGATAATAAATCGATTGAAATAAATCGGCAACTAATTTGATAATTGATTAATCGTTTCCTTGTTTGGCCCATTCTCCACTCAAACGTGTTGAATATCTGCTGTTCCCAATGCCAGTCTCCATTCCCAGTGTCATGGCCCTGCCATTCTCTTAGATGCTGAACATGTTATTTTGGGTGGAAAAACCTGTTACAATTTGCTATGAGTAGGCTTACATTTCACATTGATTAATCGTCAGTAAAAATTGATTAATCGATTATCAAAATAATCGTTAGTTGCCGCCCTAAAAACAAGCCATCGGACCATATGAAGATCTACTAACCACAACCAGAGATCTCAAAGACTCAAAAACAACTCTTCAAGGCAGGAGTGCCAGGTAGAAGGAAGACAGAGAAAGGGATGGGAAGATAACATACAAGAGTGGACAAGATGCAGGCTGAGTGACACGATGCGGGTGGACAAGGACAGAGAGAGAGATGGAGAGAGCTGATTGTGAATTCACAACGGTCAGCCAGATTGCGGGAGTGATGATGATGATGATGGTATAAATGGTATCCGAGCAGGCGACTTACTTTGCTTGCAGGAACAGCTCCTTATTGAAGGGCTTGACCTTTTGACCCCACTTGTTGCGGCGGCCCCAGACGGCCTGCCCGCCCACGTCTCCGGCACCGCCGCCGCGAGGCTCAAACGTGAAGTTGAGCAGGTGGTTCAGACTAATCTTCTTGGGTCCAGCAAACTGGGCCGGGCTCAGCTCGGCCCGGTGCGTCTCCGCTACCTGCGCCAGCAAATTAGACAAATGTAATCACATTTATACTACGGCTGACTAGTTGATTAATCGATGGCTAATCGATTGTGAAATTAATTGTCAATAAATGAAATAATCTATAATCACCAAGGATTAAATAATTGATATTGTCAGCTGTTTTTTTTCTCACATCATCATCTATTGGTCCACACAGATTTGATATTACTTGATCATTTCTAATAATCCAAAATAAGATTAATATCTATTCAACATTATTGATTAAAAAAAAAACATGAATATGAAGAAAACCATCAAAATATTAGCATTTTGTGTGCTAAATTTTAACTAAATTGTAAATTTGTTGGCCATCGCAAACCAAAATTCAATATATTTCAAGTTGACAAGATTCAGTTCCGCGTCGCTGTGAATATTTCGGGGATCTTTGAAAGCAAAAATATCTTACCGATTAATAGTTTCAATAATCGGCAACTAATCGACTATTAAAATAATTGTTGATTGCAGCACTAGTTTATACAGTTTATACACTAGTCTATACGCGTCAGCACGAACTTGAATATTTGAACAAAATGAACTTCATCTAGGGCTGGCATCGTAGTGTAGCGGTTAAAGACGCTACCTGAAGGCAGCCCCATACACGGTCTCGTCATTGTGGCTTAAGACCACAGCGCCTTGAGATGGCTTCCTCTCATGGTCATATACTGCACGTCATCATCATCAATAAAAAAAAAATACTTGTAGGAGTTTGGCCTCTTGGGGCAGAGCTACAGTTACTGCTCAACACCCGAATTTCATAACTACGTTTACTGCAAAATGAGGTTGCTCAACGCAATAGTTATGCATTTAATTCATACTAATTGTCTCAAGTTTTCTATCGAGTCAGAAATTATGCAAATGAAATTATTTTTAAAACATTGCGTTCTGAACAGTTCAGGCAGACCCATCTTCAACGTTTCCGTTCTCAGAACCGTTCTGCCACCAAAATATCGGTCCTGAACCAGTTCTGAACGCTAAAATTGTTTTCAAAGTTCCTTATTTTGTGCAATGTTAAGTTTAGATTTAGTTTATAAAAATATATTTGGTGGCCTTTCAAACTTCAGTGCAACTGTATTAACTCGAAAACCCTGGTTTAAAACGCCATTATATTTGATTCCTCGTCTGTCCACAAGATGGAGCCCCAGATGCATGAGGCTTGATAAAAGTTGGATGGATGCACAACCGAAAATAGTCTCCCAGACATGTTCAAATATATAGAGAATGGAAAAAAAATCCACAAAAGTTTTAACCACTTTTGTGGATTTCATAATGTTCCCTTTCTGTTCCGGAATATTTGAAGAAATCTTTTTTCACTTCCGTTTCCGCTCCTCATAAAATTCCATAAACCAGCAAAAATCGGAATCAAATACGAAATTGAGGTTGAAGAGATAAGCAAACCTGCAAGCTCCGCACTTTCACTTGCTTTGGACATTATGTGGGAGCTGGAAAACAACAGTGTTACGTGTGTTCTTATTGTTTGTGACCACAGTTAAACGTTGTATGAACGAAGGCTACCTCTTCGCGGCGTCCTCCGCCCGCGACGCCATACTGGCGCCCATTGCCACGCTGTGGGGGTCTCTTGTCGAAGTTCTTGTTTTTCTGTGGGTTGGGGGGGCCCCGCCGGGGGCCTGGGAAGCAGTCACTTTTGGCAGCAGCAGGCTCACGCTTCCGATTGTAGCGCTTCGAGCTGCCATTGTTTTTACCGTCTGAAAGGAAAGTTCAGACAAGAAAAATGTTAAGACTTCACCAATGTTTCAAAAAAAGGTTTAATATAAAGCTGCAACCAAAAATGTTTAATATTAGGTTCTCCTATAAGTCCCACAGCCACACTAACAATACAATACAGATAAGTAAGCTTAGGGGAAAACAATGTTATAAGCTGGCACGGAAGAGTATGCCCCCCCTCCCACCAGCTCAGTTTACGCATTGTAAACAGAATGAAATCAACCCCCTCACCACGGCCTCAACCTTCGCAGTTCGCACGGTTAGCGATTAGCGCGCACCTGCTTTTGAACCCGATAATAAAATTCATTCATTCGATACTAAAATGGAAACATGCATGCAAGACACAGTCTGTATTCAAGTGGGCACACGTTTTTAAAATGTCATACATTTAATATATTTATTACAGAACACATCTGTATTCCATTGCTCATCCTCGACCCACCTCTAGACTGTAGAGTGACCATGTATATGGATTGATAGTAAGATTTATTTTTAATTCGCCATAGTGCATATACATGACAGCAGTACACACATGGAATTGTAGTTGGGCGTGAAACAACTCTTTGAAATTTACTCAAAACTACTTTGAAAGTACCGAGCCTGAACTTTTTAATCCTACTCAACCCTTGTAAGGAACTGATTTTTTTTCCCAAACAGCAGTCAGAATGTGAACCTTTTTTCCTTTGTTGTGTAAACATAAAAACATACATATCCAATCTAAAAAGATAAGAAAGAAAATACAAACTAGAAGAAAATAAAATATCATAATGAAAATATATTTTTCCCCCAGACCCACTATCCTATGATATGACAAAGATCGCCAATCAGGCTCATTCGGATTAACAAGACACATTTAGCGGACCAGCACCGTCCTTTTAGGAATCTGCAGCGCTAATCGGTCTGTACTAAAAATAGTTGTCGCGTGGAGATGTCGCGATACTTTGACATCTCGACGTCAACAAGGCGCTGCTTAACCAGATCAGGCTGGTGCTAAAAATGTGACTCTATGTGACGATTCCACGTGCTCTCACGTCATAACTACATTTATTTCACAATTAATGAACAGCTACAGATGCACACGAAATAACACCAAGGCCTAGTTCCAAGTCAAACTCATAAAGTTGCTTGCAAAACTAGAACATGTCAAATTCTGAAATGTAGGTCAGGGATTATGTCAAAGTTTGTGTGCAAAGTTCAAACCAAAATTTAGCTTGAATACAATTTAACAATTTAGCGGATTGAACAAAACGCAGTATATGTAGTTGGATTATAACGGAGTTTGGTCAAACGGACTTTGCACTGGTTGGTTATTTTATATAATTGGTTATTTTATATAATCAGTAATATAAACGTGCTCACCTGATTTTGGTTTAGAGGACTCGCCTTGGGCCGGGCCGGTAGAGGCCGATCGCGGGGGAATCTTGGTGTCCATGTCCGTGGAGAGAAACGCTGCAAGCGGGGCTGCTGTCGGTTCGGGGAGGCCGAGAGTCGCCGAGCTCCGAGCCGTCGGAGCCGACGCAGACAAACGAAAACAGGCTGCGATGATACGAGACGAGGGGCAGGAGGCCGAAGCCCTGGTTCATAGCTACCCGACACGGAGGACCCATCACGGCGACATGTTGACGACCCACACCGAGAAGAGAAAGGTCGAGACACGGATCGGTCTCTGAAAGAAGGCCGGGGGAGTTAAACAGCGGAGGGGCGTCGAGAGACACCGGGGGGGGCGTAGGCCCTCTCTAGCTGGGCGGCCCAGCACGGCGCGTAGGTCTGTCCGCCACGGAGCTTCAAACGCAACACGAGGAGGCCCGGCGGCCCACAGAGCGAGATCCCCGGCTGAGGGGAGAGGTTGAGCCGGTTCCGGCGCAAGGATCCTCGGTGAAGGCGGTGGGAGCGCTCGGTTTGTCGAATAACAACAGCGCAGACAGCTGCGACGTGCGAACAGCGATGGCGACGGGGCGCCAGACAAGGAGGCCGGAGACCCGGATGCTGGAGGAACGTCTCGCGATACTTGAGGTGAGCGTTCCATTACTTTATCCGAGTCGCCAAGTCCAAGTCGGCTCGATTGAGCACGGGCCCGCGAGCGACACCAGAATAAGAATCCGCTTTATTTTGCTAAATAGCCGTTGCAAGCAAGACACACATGGATTTTAGATTCAGACACAGTAGAACAGGGGCGGGCAATTATTTTTTCCATGCGGCCACATCAGAAACTGAAAATATCATGGAGGGCCAGGCCAAAATTCTTAACTTAATTGTGCATAATATTAATTTTATGTATTTCTAAAAAGCATTGTATAGAAGAGTTCGGGGGGTACTTCTGGTCTCCGAACGTCACTTCCAGTGTAATTTAATTGCCGTGTATTTGGCTATTTTTCAACATGTCTATTCGGTGGGAGCACACACCTACAGGGTTATTTAAAAATTGTGGTGGTAGCTTGCGGTGTGCTATTCCACACCCAAATGTTAATGTGCGGATATGTGACCCACAAACACATGATGTAATAATCAGTTCAACCCCTTCCATTCTCTCATTCCTTTTGGAAGTACTAGTAGAAGCAGCCAGCCTATTAGTCCAGAACATGGACTAATAGGCTCACCACTCGGTGAGTAACTTCAAGTAGGATTTTGACTGTATTTCATCAATATTTATACAAAAAGGTTAACGAAGCAAGGAGAGTGCATATAGTGGTCAGATTTTGAACTTGTGTGCGTTTTGTGTCCACATACAGTGGCCTTCTACCAGACTGTATATACATACATATAGGCACCGGAAGTAACCTGCAGAAGCGCGGGACAAAATGACTCCCCCGTGTTAAGCAATGACAAAGTGCAGTTGCCTTACAAAAATATATTGTTATAATAAAATCACATTTTTGAAAAATAAGGCAAACAATATCCACATTCATTCACAGATTGAGTTTCTTTTTCTCATAAAAAAAGTAATGTCACTAAACATCACTGAATTGTGACTTGCAGAAAAGGGTCCCTTTTAACTGCTTGCTGGTTCTCACGTGTTTTTTAAACTCTCAACTCTATGTTCAGCGCAAGTAATCTAATCAACCGCCACGTTCTCAGACCGTCACGGTCAGCCCGCAGCCACACGTATGCGTTTGAAGAGATTCTCATCGAGCAATCAGAGTGAAGACTGAATAATTTCCCATTTATTGCACACAACGTAAGACACACAATGGAATTGAGAGTCCAATACAAGCGAGTACAAGACCATGGACAGATCACAGCAGCAACGGCCCTTACATCGGTGGGGCTTTGAGTTTCTTTATTTCTCTCTGGCTCTAGTCACGAAGCTTGTTGCTTTTGCTGGGCACCCCAGTCGTGCACAGCTGTCTCTGTGCACGACCCCCCCGCTTTGCAACCGTCGACGCGCACCTCAAAAAATCCTAACTACGCATTGACGGTCGCGAACCCGCGCAGAGAAAAAGCAGCAGTGATTGGTCCTTCGAATGCCGTTCCGACTGTCTGTATTGTTGTTTCGGGACAGGGTAATTCTAACAAAAACAATACTCTTTCGTCGGGGGTACGTGAGGATTCACGGCACTGCTCGGCCCGTGGCCTGGGGGACGTGGACGTGATTTTGACTACGTTGCAGAAGGCACCGTTGTGACGGCTTCAACAGCTCATAAATGTGAGTGTACATTTGTATCTCATTCATTTTATAGTGAACTATGACACTAATGTGATATGAATCACAATTGACGTGTAAGGTTACATTTTAATGTAGCGGGTGATATCGACAGACACTGGAAGTCCCACAACGACTATTTACGTTTAGTTTGCCAGTACTCCATTTGGAACAGCACTTCTCTGCTGGAAATGCACAAAGTGTAGTGCACTTCATGAAACATGCAAGTACTCACAGTCATTTGAAAAAAAAATGTTTCAATCACATGTCCAATCCTTTGTCTAAGACAACCTATGTCCAAGACAAAATAAATAATCCTGAAAGCTTGCGTTATTGTCTTGTTGGGCTCGGGAGCAGCAAGAGTTCATATGGGGGATGCATGACTAGTTTGACTTGACTAGTCTGACGAATCTTCCACGCATCGCACATGATTAGAGCGATCATTGGGTCTGGTAAAACCAGGGTCGAAAAATGTGTTAAAAAAAGTGTCAATAAAATTGTTTTAGCCAATCACAGCGCAGTAGGTGGGACAAGCGGCGTGGAGGCGTGACAACCAAACTCCGCCCATGTCTCGCATCACCCATACCAAACCATGCTCACGTCTCGTTTTGAATATTTCGATTGGTCCGCCCATATACGGGCGACGGCTGCCTGATTTGCCGTGCGTGCGATGCGTGGATGATTAGTTGGTTCTGGCTTGCCAGGCCAAGTTTGACAACGCTTGTTCTTCAGTCCATATTTTCTTCAATGGGCTGTGTTTCCACCTCCACCTTCTTGGGGGCCACGTAGGAGCCCATCCCAGCCGCTCGGTCTGCCTCAGCCTGGGTGTAGGGCTCCTCTCTGAGCTTCTTCAGTCTGGAATGAACAACATCAGGAATTAAACCAAGCCAGGGTTATATGCCAACATGTCACATATACAGAGATGGGCAGTAACGCATTACATTTACTCCGTTACAATTTTTGTTTTTTACTTTTGGAGTACATTTTTTCACAGGTTACTTTGTACCTTTACTTGAGTAAATTTGAGGTGAAAAAAAACTACTATTTACAGCAGCAATTGTGACAACAGCAATTCGTTACATTAACTTGGCCTTTAGCGACACCCGTTGGGCACTGTTGGCACATATGTTGACGTCATATGTCCCTCTCCCTCTCGGGCGGTCTCTCTCGCTCTCTCCCTCTTGGAGTCCGTCTCTGTTTCTTGGTCTCTCTCCGTCTCTCTCGCTCTCCCTCTCGGCGATCTTTTTGTTACTGAAAGTTACTCAGTACTTTTGCTACTTAAGTACCGTATTTGTGGAGTACTTTTACTTTTACTTGAGTAACTATTTGGATGACTACTTTTTACTTGAGTAATATTTTGCTGAGGTAACAATACTTTTACACCAAGTAATTGTTATGGCTACTCTGCCAATATCTGCACATATATAGACTCTATGCCAGAGCCACTTGATGATGGGTAATTTGTCACAGAGCAAGCTGTAGTAAGCGGATTTTGAAACATGCGTTTTGTGTGACAAATTCATCCCGGCGGGACAAATGCCAGACCCCTGTATTTTGCAGGAAACCTTGTCTATTTAAACCCCCATTTGGGTCAGTGGAGCTTTGAAGTAAGGAGTCATTTGTCCTTTTCAAACCCAGCCTACTGCTTTTCTATGTTTTACGGCTGCTGAACCTTCATTCGAGGCTGATGGTTTGAAGCAAAGGTAACCTAATTTGGTGACTTATCATATTGGTTTGCCGTAAATTGAGTGATGGAGGGGTTGGTTGCTTTTTAAGAGTTTTTAAAGTTTTGGGTGCAGGCGCCGTTTTACATTATTTTATTGAGAGATAGTGACAGGATTAGAGTGGAAACTAAGGTGATTAGAGGGGATTAGAACCCGTGGAGCTGCTTGGTCTACGGTCAGGGGGACGCACTCTATAACCACTCTGCCACCGCAGGAATACTCGAAAAGAAAAAATTTGACAAAACTTCAACTAGACTAACTAGCCAATTCCCACTCCCACATGGACAATGCCAATCCCTGATAAATTCCTCAAAATGATCAATCTTATTTTAGTTGCCAATTCTGTCCAATAACTTATGTCATTCATGCATCATACAGACCTCTTGGGTGCAAGTGAACTACATCTAAGTAAGAGTACAAAGAACGGATCAAATTACCTACTCAAGTCAATGTAAAAATTAACTACATACAGTTTTGGGAAAAAGTAAGAAGTAGAAAGTACTGCTATATGTGTAGAAAATCTGAGTAAAAGTTAAAAAAATAAATAAAAAATAAATACAAAGTACAGATACAGAAAATCTACTCATGTACTACATTACCAGAGTATTTGTACTCTCTGGGAATGTGTTATATTATCATTTGTAACACATACGGGGAGCAGGCAGCTGCACTAAACAAGATTACATCAGAAAGGCAAAAAAAACAAAAAAAGACAGAAAAATCCCTTACTGTCTCTTGTGTACTTTTGTTTTGAAGTGTTCTTTCAACGACGCCTGGTCCACAAAATATCTCCTGCAAGACAAAGAGGGAAAGGGTGGCAGAGGCAGGCATGTTGCCATCAGAATGCTTTGAGAATCTTTTATTAGTCTACATTACAACAAGGAGTTTTTTTGGCTTCACACTGGATCTCACCATGAGGTCTGCCCCATCTGTATGCAAATGTAAAGAACAAAACAAAGGTTTATTGAAAACTAAGATTTTAAGAATCGGCATTCCGCTCAGTTATCAGATGAGAATAGAATGTCAGAAATATTATAGATATACATGAAAATATATTTAGACATTTTCTAATAGCCAGTGTCTCTCCGACCACAAGTTTGACAACATCTCATACGGGGTGGTCTTCACGTTATCAGCTGTAAGCCATAGTGCTCAACTCCCAAATTCCTCTAGACACCTGCATCTTCACAATAGACAATGGAGGTCTGTTTGCGTGCTAACCAGTTAACTTTCGTTTTCCAAAGCTCATCATTCCTAACTCTCTTCTCTCTCGCTCGACCAAAGTTGAAGTCCCAATGATTGGCTGGAAACTATCTCACTTTCCTTGATCCCCCATTAATGATGCAAACCTATTGGTTTACGGTACTAAACCAATAGGTATAGTCCTTCAAACAGTCCTGTGTTCTAATTGGATGTTCAATGTGCTGTGATGATGTTCAGAGCGTTCTGGATGTGCCTTCAACCTCTCCACTTGCCTTGATCAGATTGGTTGATAGATGGGCTATGTATACTGGGAAATACTAGCTCAACAATATTATTATTAATATAGAACCGCTGCTCCTTCGCGTTGAGAGGAGTCAGCTGAGGTGTGTTGGACATCTGATTAGAATGCCCATCGGACACCTTCCCAGAGAGGCGTTTAGGTGTCCCGGGGAGGCGTTCAGGTGTCTCGGGGAGGCGTCCATGTGTCCCATGCCTCCCGGCTGGCCTGGAAACGCCTCGGGATCAAGTGCATTTACAACAGCCCGTTTTGCAAGTCTCACAACACAGAGGCTTAACCAATGGATTGCTGATAGCATAGTTCTGCTAGAGCGTTGTTATTTCGGTCACCCAACCCTTGGTTCGTTCGTTAGGAACGGTTCGCTCCGAATGACACATTGCGTCCTGGGCGGTGCTAAAAACCAAGCTGGGTCACAGAGGAGCCGTCCCTCAACTTGTAAACAGTTGGAACAAGTTTTAAAATGTATCTTTGTGCATCGTGTTGGACGACATCATCACAGCCTCGTTTTCGACTGCGACGCAGGCAGCCGAGTGAGCAGACTGCTGTCGGCTCACTCGACATGATCGTGCTTTACGATCATATCATAAATCGTCCCAGCCCTAGTTTCACACCCACAATAAGTGCAGGCAGTAGCGTCGTTTCACTCACGCGCAGTGCAGGCAGTAGTGTTGGGCGCAGCCTGTCACGTCATAGTCGATGTCCTGTTTCAGCAGCTTGGCGGCTGCTGCAGGCTTCATGTCTGCGTGTATCTGGTCCAGGTCTTTAGTCCGACGCTTCGTCTTGAACTTCCGCGAGAGGTTTTTGTGGCGGTCACCGCTGTGGTTCTTCGTCTGCTTCGACTTCCCCATGACTCTGAAAGGAGGGCACGTATCGATGATGCTGCATGGGCAAGCTCTATTAGAAAAATTGTCAGCATTTTTTTGCTGACACCACCACCTATTGATCTACACAAATTTGATGTCTGTAGATCATTTCTGAAAATCCAAAATATGATTAAAATCATTCGACATTATTGATGAAAATCGATTAACATGAACAAAAAAAATCGAAATATTAGCATATAAATTACTAGACTAATGAGTTTGTCCGAGTAATTATCTTAATCGTACATTTGTTTGCTAACGTGAACCAAAATTGACTACTTTTCAAGATGACAAGAATAATTCCTGTGTCGCTGTGAATATTTTGGGGATTTTCAAAAGTCGACCGATTAGACGACTAATCATTTCAATTATCGGCAACTAATCGACTATTTAAAAAAAAATCGTTTGTTGCTGCCCTAATCACTATGTTCGTCAGTGACTCGTTAGTTTTTATGCGATTGTCGCGTTACATTAAATCGATAGATCCGACTTAAGTCGGACACTCCGATTGGTTCGGAACATAGACTGTATACAGCCTATGGTTCAGGCGTTCTTCTGGTCCAATGGGATCGGCTTCATTAACCCGGAAGCAGCAACTCGGTAGGTTAATGGAACGCAACAATAAAGGCCGACGCACTAGTGAGCTAGCCTGGTGAGCGAGAACCAACACATCGTTCACGCATCGCACATCTATAGCCGTTGCAATGCAAAGGCTAGCAATGTGCGATGCGTGGATAATGCGTTGTTTCTCGCTCACCAGGCGACTTGAGATGGTTCCATCGCCTCTCCACTGGTAAACCTCCCGTGGAGAGCCGATGAGTTATCGCGGGGAACCGTGTAGGCGACGCTGGAAGATGTTGGAATAAATTCTAAAACACGAACGACAGACGAAACGAACACAGCTTGCGTTGTTGCGCTTACCTTTTACACGTGCAGTGGGGAGGAAAAAAACAACTGCTTCTTCTTCTTTTTTGTTTAATGGCGGTTGGCATCTCGTACACTGTGTGCAATATCGCCATCTACTGGATTTCTTTTGAGGTGCATGGATGGATCAGAGATTACAATATTCTATCTAAACAAAAATAAAAATAAATAAATAAATAACAATGATAATAATAATGTAATGAGATGCACAAGCGCGGTGCATGCTGAGCTGACACCGTTGGTGTCTCAGCGTGTACCGGCGCGGCCCTTAAATAGAGTCCGAACGAACCTTGGCAATAGCTCAGCTATTGCCGATGTAAGTTCCTCTATTCCCAGCTCCTCCACGAGGGGACAGCCTTTCGTTACAATAATAATAATAATAATTACAAAATGTATTCTAGTGACCAATGCCTTTGTGGTGAGGCACATGGCATTGTAGGCTTGCAACCTGATTACTGCATGTTCAAACTAGACGCAATCTGGGCGAAAAAAATTCACTTTGGAGCTTGTAACGCAACGCTGCATTTTATTTTTAAAGCGGCGTGAACTGCGCGGGAGCAGTGAACAACTGATCAGTGAAAGGAGGGCCGGTCCATTTAATATTGTACGTCGGGGAAAAAAGAAAGAGAGAAGGGGCGGGGGATGTCCCACGATGTCTCTCCTCCGTCCCTACATGTTTGTGGGACAGAGTGACCCCGTGAGAAACGTCGCTGACGGAGAGACTTCCAGGCCCCCTGTGTGTGTGTTTGTGTGCGTGCGGCTCTCTCTTTTTCTTCCTCAAAAGGAGACTGCGGAAAATGTTACATATTGTAATGACTGTCATCTGCCACTCGGGGTGCCACTGGGGCGACCTTCCGGTGACTATATAAAGGAGGGGCTCCTGGCTCTCTCTCTCTTGCTTCCTGCTGCCCACCTGCTAGCACCTGCTGTGTGTGTATGCCTGCTGTGACCATAGCGTACTACCAACCTTGGCGGAACTGATCTTCCGCCTGCTGCTGGGTCTCCTGCGAGTCCCGCCAAGACGGCACCGCAGGATGCGGGCAAGGCAGGTGCTGAGGATTCGTCATCGTTCGCTTCGGGGGAGGCGGACTACCTGTGGCAGGTTCCTAGGACGTCAAGTTGGCGCTCGCTCCTGACCCTGTTTGAGATGGCCGCTGGTTTGGCCAAATGGGGGGATGAGGTGAAGGCGCTGCAACTCGCCCTGTGTCTTCATGGTGACGCACTGGAGGTGCTCGTCTGCTCGATCAGTGTGCGTCTCAGCGTGACTACGCCAGCCTGGTGAAGGCCCTCCTGAGACGGTTCGACGACGACACGGCGGTCCACGCCCTACAGGCAGAGTTTAGCCTGCGCCGGAGGCGTTCCGCCGAGTCACTGCGGGCTTTGGCGTCAGATGTGGAGCGTTTGGCCCGTCGCGTGTTTGCTGATCTTCCCCATGACGTGGCGTCCCGCCTGGCAAGAGACAAGTTCCTGGAGGCGCTCACTCCAGATGACCTACGCGAGTACACGGTTCTACAGCATCCTGAGACGGTCGACGACGCATTAAAGATCGCCCACGAAAAAGAGGCACTGCGGTCTTCCATCGGGTCCAGTACGTTGGCCGCGAAGCAGACGAATTCACTTGAACGCGAGGTTCGAGTCGCATCGACACTTGAGGACTAGGGGCGCTATGCCATTTCAGCGCCAAGAGCTGCACGCCGCGCTGTTCCAGAGTCGGGGAGTGGAAGCGTCGCCACTACATCATCGCCGGCGAGGCTCATCATCGCCGGTCAACATCGCACACCGCGATCTTCGTCATCTCCTTCAGCATCATCTTCATCATCTCCGCGACGACGGACGTCAGGGGTACAAGGACGCACGTCCTGGTACTGTGCTCAAGATGGACACTGGGCTAGAGACTGCCATCGCCTGACGGGAAACGCTTGGGGACCTCGTTGACGCGGAGCACCGGGTCCCCCGCAAAAGAAGACTCCGCTCTCATCGCTTCTGGCTGCGTCTACACACGCTCGTCACGCCGAAAGAATTCTGGGTTCGTCACGGTGACCTTCGCTGATCCGGCCGGATCAGGTGCCACCTGGGACCAAGGCCCACCACATTCCTGATGAAGACGGTATCGGGAGACATCGCGTCGATGAGAGGTCGATGCACTGTGGAGATGTGTGTGGGGGGTCAGTCCGCTCCGGTAGAATTTTTTGTAGCCGATATTGCCGACAAGTGTGTGTTAGGATTCGATTTTTTGAAAAATAATGGGTGTAGCATCCGATTCGACGGGGAAGGGCCAGATTCTCTGCAGTTTAGAGATGGGCGCACAGTTCTCATGTCATGTGCTGCCCGAGTCATCCACGAACTACACGCAACCCCGGGTGGTGTGCACAGTAGGAGCGCTATGAAAAATGGTAGGCGCAGGGAGAGGGCACTCGCGCTTAGGATGAAAAACTTGGAGTTCGACCGCGCTATTGCTGCGGTGAGGGAGCTTACGTGGGGCGATGCAAACATTCCGAAGCCGTACCTGGGAAGTCGTCAGCGTGACAACAATAACCGAAAAATCAACAAGTGTCCGTCAGACCAGACCATCGCTCTGGGGGTGCACACGTCGCGCGAGCAGTCAATTGAGACCATCTGGGAGGCGAATCGCGAAGGGCTTGACGTGGACCAGAGCAGACTGTTGAAAGAGCTGCTGATTGAATTTCGCGACGGGTTTGCCTTGGACGGGGAGCCACTGGGGCAAACCTCGTTAGTGGAGCATCACATAGATACTGGGGGCTCTCGCCCCATCTGCTGCCATCCGTGCCGTTTAGCATGTGACCGTCAAGCAGCCGCTGATTGCGAGGTAAACGAGATGTTGCGTGCCGGAGTCATCGAACACTCGAACAGTCCGTAGTCGTCCGTGGCGGTACTTGTTAAAAAGAAATTGGGGGAGTGGAGGTTTTGTGCAGATTACTGGCCGCTCAACAATGTTGGGCAATCAACAATGTACCGTAAAAGATTCATACCCGCTGCCGCGCATCGACGATACTCTTGAGTACACGTCGGGCTCGTCATGGATTTCCTCGCTCGATTTAAAAAAAGGGGTACTGGCAGGTGCCGCTCGCTCCTGTCGATTGTGGAAAGACCGCTTTTACCGTGGGGAGGGGACTGTACCAATTCACGGTGCTTCCGTTCGGTCTGTGCAACGCGCCGGCTACGTTTTCACTTTTCACGCCTTATGGGCCGCGTTTCGGGAGACGTTCCAAGGGAACAATGTGTAGTTAATTTGGACGACGTGTTGGAGCATGGGGGTTCGTTCGAATCCGCACTCGATTCGCTACGGGTCGTGTTGGCACGCATCTCGGCGGCCGGTCTCAAACTGCACCCCGGTAAATGTAAACAGATGCATAAAGAGGTACCTTTCCTCGGTCACCAGATTAGCGGTGAAGGCGTGGGGGCGCTTTCCGACAACGTTCGTGCGGTAAACGAGTGGGCCGTTGCGACCGATAAGAAGCAGGTCAAACAATTTTTGGGTCTTGCGTCTTACTACAGGCGTTTTATTCCGGGTTATAGTGAACTCGCGGAACCACTGCACCGGTTGCAGGACGTTGGGAAAGCGTTCGTTTGGACTGAGAGCTGTCACCGCGCGTTTAACGGGTTAAAAAAAGTGCTGTGTGAGGCACAGGTGCTGTCGGGCGCGGACAAACACGGGCTGTGCTGTCTCAGCTGGGTCCCGATGGGGAAAGAGTGGTTTCGTATTTTAGTGTGTCACTGTTGAAAATGAAACGCCGTTATTGCGTGACGCACCGCAAACTCTTGGCAATCGTGCTGTAGAGGTATGTGTGTAAAGGAATGACACAGCCTCTATCATAAAAGCTCTTTATTCCAAGAGAGTCAAAACAGAATGAAGATGAACACTGAAAACCCCCGTCTCTTCAGCCAGACAGTAGTGGGTGTGCCTATGACGTCACAATAAGACACAAAGCCAGTTACAGCAGTCCAAATATGAGCGTGCAGGCAAGAATGTGCTGGTCAGCAAATGTCACAAAGGATCGAACTGCTACAAATCCATATTGTTGCCTTTATAATCTCAATTTCAGTTTGATTTCCTGAGTAAAAGCGGGAAAAAAAATGAAACGAGGGATTTCATTATTCCAAAAATGTTCTTGTGATTTCAAACGGGGGAAAAGTGGGGGCCCTTCTTTGGAATGAGATACATTGAATTAACCAATAGTTTAAGGATTCATATAATTATTATTTTATGTTTCATTATTTTCACTTATAAAACCTATATAACCAAACCACAAAAATCACAATTATTCATTGTGCTGCTATAGAGAAGTTTACGGGGCGATTCCACTTTACTTCCGGGTCTTCTCCCGATGTGGTAGTTTCTTCTGGTCTGGCCATTTTTCCTTTTGGCTACCTAGATGGTGTTTATTTGCTAAACCACTGAGTGGTGCCATAACCCTACATGAATGGAATTCACACAGGCACAATGTCCTTATAATGGTAACACCGTTTGACTTTAAATGCAAATATTATGGCTGCCAGCGAAATTAACGCGCACATATTTTATTGTTTCAGTCAATAAAAACAGACATGTTTGCGCAAACTGTCACACACATTACTACCGCTGCGTTACTGAAGGCAAGGCTTTAATGAGGCCAGCAGGACATTGCTAGAAAGACACGTAGAGCTACTAGCCAGCAAACAAGTCCTTTGGGAACCAGTACATGGGCACCAGTCCAGATGACGCCACAACTTTGGTGGACAGGCTCAAGAAGGACGCGGTAGTTCATAGCGCCAACGAACTGGCCAAATGTATGGAAGATCGGGATAACTGAGGCAACAATGGAAGGCTCGTCTGAGGACGACCTAGAGAGATTGAGAGAGATCGTGACAGAACTAAATCGGAAACTGGAATGAAGAGTCGGAGACATTGCAGAAACGCCGGAGAGGGTATGTGAAACTGCAGCGCTGCTCGGCCTGTGGGGTGGGGGATGCGCTCTCTAACCACTCTGCCACCGCACGCCCCTAATTATTATTATTATTATTTGCTCAAGGATTATGGCTGGCTGCAGGCACCACAATATTAACACAGTCAAAGATAACGTATTTATTTAACAGCGCTCTGTGCACGGCAGTGCGATGGACAGCAGACTGTGTGTGTGTGTGTGTGTGTGTGTGTGCGCGCGAGTGTGTGAATGTGCGTGCATGTGTGTGCGCGCGTCTGTGTGGGTCAAAAACTGAGTACTGCTGCAATAATTAATCCTGTACGCAGTCAAAGTTGTCATACTGTGTTTCCAATGCAAAGACATCACGCCTGCTTAGACTGGCATTTGCACTGCTACACAACAGCTATTTAGTGGCAACACAAGTCGGATGCTCGTTTTCTGACGCGTCTCATCAGCTGGCGATACAGAGGAAAACACTTGAACTGGATATGAGTACCATTTGCGGCCCAGGGTTTTGGTAGAGATGTACACAAGTCCCGAACTCACGAGTCCAAGTCGAGTCCGAGTCTTTAGGGGTCGAGTCTGAGTCGAGGGCGATCGACACTTGTCTTGGATGGAAAGGAAGCGGAAAAAAATATTTTTTTAAAAACCGAAAAAGAGAGTCTTTAGGGCGCAAGTCCGAGACGAGTCTCGAGTCCCGTTTTTGGTGACTCGAGTGACACGCAAGTCAAGTCTTTTGACTCAATTCTGCATCTCTGGGTTTTGGCACGTAAACTTGTCTATAATAATGTACTAAAACAAACAATCTGATTTGACAATTTATGTTTTTTTATCCTTTGAACAACATAATCCAATTTCAAGTTTGTTTGGCACAAGTCCAGACTGAAACCCAAAGTGATTGACTGTTGTACACATCGCTTTATGGGGGATAGGCCAACTAAGGAACTTAGAATTAATTAAAATAAATAAAATAAAAATAATGAAATAAGTAGCTAAACACCAAAGCTTTAGTGAACAGCAACATAACAAATTGACCTTTTTACTAGAGGTGCACCGACCACATTTTTTTGCTCCCGATCCTTTAATTTTAATGATCGGCCAATGCCGATATCCAGTACAGAGTCCCAATTCCCGATACAGAGTCCCGGTACAGAGCCCTGATCCTGAAAAAATGGGTAGTACCCAAACTATTTGGCACAATTGTCAATTTCAATAATAGTCAAAGTAATGAACAATCATTTGCCATGCTCCACAAATCATTTACCGATCCTGATCAGGACAAAATCACGAGTCCCGATCCTTGGAAAAAAGTCTGATCAGCCCCCGATCACCGATCACAGGATCGGATCGGTCCACCACTACCTTTTACTGAGATACACTACCTATCATGTGATGACATATCTAAAATAGCTGAATATAGGCTAATGAACACTTATGTTAGGATAGTACAGAGCCATTAAACATGTACATAACAGGATTAGAAGACTAATTTCACCTGGCTGTCCATTGTGGACACATTGTGTCCAGACTCCAGGGTCTCTCTTTTTTGGCACGGCAGATTGCGTTAGTCGAGTAGCGAGGAGTTGTTGTTTGACTATTCCACTCCAGTGTGGGGGGAGGGGGCTTGGTCGAGCCCGGGGTGTTGAGTGGGAGTGGGGTGCCGTTGTTCTTCTTTTATTTGCATCGCGATTGCAAGTTGTTCGTCCAATATCTTATTGATCCATACGAGTCCGTATGCTGATGTGCTTGCGGACAAACACAGGGAATTGACATAATTAATATGCACTCATTTCTCAAGTTTGATACAGGGCAAAGGTTGCAAGTCTATTTAATTTATTGGAATTTTGATGCTAGCCAACGCTGGTGGCTGGCTTTGGGCTAAACATGTTCTGTGCTCATCCGTAATTACAGTTATGCAATGCAATCATTAGATGTGCCGAACACAGAAAAAAACTGAAATGAGTGAGTGCATAACACATGCAGAAGACATTGTGCCTCATTACCTCCGCTAAGGAGGTGATGGTTTTGGTTGTGTATGTTTGTTTGTTGGCCTGCTTGCTTGTTTGTGTGTGAACAAAATTACTGAAAAATTACTGTGTGCATTAAAATGCATTAAAATCTGATCCATATCCAGATAACTTTTTGGACAATTCACAAGATTACTGAAAAGGTTATGGATAGATTTTCACCAGTGCTTAGTGGCCAAAGAAAATCAAAAACTGCTGAATAAGTTAGTATAAAGCATTGGATACGTCACTTTTATAAGGGATCATTTTCGAATAATTTACCTAATGGACTTGGCAGAGGAATTCAGGCGACGACTGGTATAAGCTAATGATTAAATCTATTGATTATTATGGTTGGAACAGTGTAGAACAACCCTAAGGAGCTTGGCCAAAACAAATTATATCTTTAGAATTAATATTTATATTTTCGTATAATATAATATGCATATTGTCACCTGCATGGACTGTAGCAGGAAAATAATATTAAACATCACACGCATGCATATAAATATTGTTCTCTCACTCTATCTCCCTCTCTTTATCTCTTGTATCTAACATACACACACACACACACACACACACAATGCCCCTTTTAACTTCTCGCTCTCTTCCTCACAATTTCCCTCAATGACACCATAAAACATATGCAGCTGTCTTTTTTTTTTTATCTAGCGCTACAATCTTGTACTTTTTTTTATGTGGAAATATCAGCCAGCCTTGGCGTTGCTCTCAGGGTGCAGTAGTCTGCGCCAGCTGGAGTATTACTCCAAACCATAGCAAGCAGATAGCCAACGAATGTGATGTGTGAAGTGCCACTCAAACGATGAGATCTTTTTCTCTGGCAGAATTACACAAAGCAATTTTCTCGGGGCCCAGTATTGCTGATGGCAGGCACATTTCTTTCCACTAAAATAGTCGCAGGTGTCTGCACCTGTGGGCCATCAGAACGTCAGGTTCCCCAAGATTAACCATCTGTAGATCCCACTATCAAGCATGTGGAAATAGCGGTGAAGTTCTGGCAGTTTGATGGTCCATAGAAGAGACCTAAGTGGCCATCTGGGGTCTTACGGAATGTTTCCACCAAAACTAGATCTTCATAACGGCATCAGAAGTCCTGAAAATACAACATAAGCGGATGGGAAAAGACGCCAACTGAAGAATTGATGACCAGCGTCATTTGACCTGGGCAACGGTGTCAAAGCCGATGCTAATTGACGAGGAAATGTGCGTGCGGCAGACACAAAAAACAAGCGTGTCAAGCACGGAACAAAATCTGATGTAGAGAGCAGAAAAAATGTTTTTAACGTTTTGTGGATTTCATAATGTTCCGTTTCTGTTCCGGAACAGTTGATGAAATCTTTTTTCGTTTCTGTTTCCGCTCCTCATAAAATTCCGTAAAATTCTGTTCGTTTTCGGTTTTGGTTTCCGTTCCTTGAACCGGTTCGGAGCCCTGTTCAGACAGTTGGTACTTTTGTTGAATGCACTATCAATTTAAGGTGGTGCTTTCTGGAATTCTATACCATGCCACATAAAAGAAAGTCCGTCTCTGGACATTTTCAAGAGCCAGATTAAAGCGTGGCTCAGGGCCCAACAAACATGTTCTCACCACCAGTAAAAATGAAATACACAAAGCCTTTGTGGTACAATCTGGCATGTTTACATATGTATATATGTTCATCAATGTGCATTGCCCTAGAAATAAATATAATTGAATTGTAGCCTTGTATTCAGTCTGTCTGTGGCTTATGGCCAGAGATGGCAAGTAACGAAGTACAAATACTTAAGTACTGTATTTAAGTCATTTTTTCATGTATCTGTACTTTTAAAAGTATTTTTTCAGTAGATTCTTTACATAAATATTGATACTTCTACTGCTTACTTTTCCCAAAACAGGCTTGTTACGTTTTTTTGTGCGTGGGGATATGTATAGTGTGAATGAGCCAATGGGGGGCGAAAATGCGAAAATCATTTCATTGTTCGTGGGATTTATGAACCTTAAGTGCTGTGAATTAGACTAGGTTTTTAACTATTTATTTAAAGATAGTCAAACTAGCATTGAAAAAGTGCATTTCATTTTTTTACCTTTGCACTTTATACTAAAAATATTTTTTGAGAACATTTTAGAGCCTGTACTTTGACTTTCAAAAATACTTTTTGAATACGTTTCTGAGCCTGTACTGTTATCTCTACTCGAGTAGATATTTGGATCAGTATTTTGCAGTCGTAACTCTCACAGTACGCCAGAGATACTGGCCGAATAACGTGAGTGAAGATTGGACTCACGAAAATAATTTAGCTCTAGGCGGACAAACCGTAGATGTGACTCCGTGCAAACCAGCTAGCTTCATACACACAGATGGAATTCGTACGAGTGTATTTGTGGCTCGAGATGGCCACAACTCGCCGAGTGTTATAATCATTGGTAGCCAGCCCTTCTCCAATAAAGGGAAGGAGAAGGGACTACGGAGTGTTTTGAGTCGCTAGTCACGGTTTGCTGCTAAAGAGAATGAGCAACGCACGAACAGACAGGAGTGGAAAGATCGATTTAACATAAACTCCCGCCTGTCGGCAGAAAACCATACCCGCATGGTAGAGGCAGAGTTATTTAACCATTAGGTTAGGTAAAAGATGATACTCAGCCTCGGGTTCCAAGACAATGCCAGCAGGCTGAACCGGACAGAGCCTGCTGCCTAAATAGAGGAAGCCACAGGTGCTACTGGTTACCATTAGCATTCTTACTCGTGGCTTCCTGCCTGGGACTGGCGCCCAGCGCCTTAAGGGCATAGCGCCCTCTATCGTCAATCTCAGGCAATTTGAAGTGGCGCCGAAGCGCCACTGGTAACAAGTTCATTACATAGGCATTAATGTGAAGTTAGTTGTCTATCGTGCATGCAAACATATCTCTCATTAATGTGTGTGTGGGGGTGTGAACGAAGGTGCGTTAACGAACACTGGTTTTCCCTCTACTTTGCTTGCTCTCTCTCTCACTCACTCAAACACCACACACAGGAAAAAAACACAACATTATGTTTTTAGGCAGATCCTTTCAGCCCTAGTGTGAACCAGGGGCGATTGCTTTAAGACTGCAAGGGAAGCCCAGCTTCCCCTAACATATCAGAAAAATAAATGGTCAAATTTACTGTGTCTGTTGTGTGTTTATGTCATTGACTAAATGTGTGTTACAATGCGCTATTTATTATTTATTTTTATCACTAAATGATGCAACTTTATTCCCGTTTTGAAATCATTCTCTCCTCCGCTGGAGGAGTGGGTTGTAACCAGCTCAGCTGAGCTGCTGAACACATACGGTGAAATGTATACATGATATGCTTTGACACGCCCCCGGACTGCGCTACGTCAATGGGGCTTCAATGGGAAAACATGATATGGTACGCTGAACGTAAAACAGACACGTTGAAATTGCACCGCGATTGGTTTAACAGCCGAATTTTGTCCCCGCCCGGACGCCCGGCTTCTGGCATTAACTTACTTGGGGAAATTGGGAATGGGCGTGACTTCGTGTCGGGTGAACGCAGATCCCGTTTGATTGATAGCGATTTGAGCGAATCACAGTGTCTGAAGTCTGCAGCAGTCCAGCTGTCCACACACACACCAGAGACGTATCCGTCGCTGTGTCACTCGCCACTCGGTGTGATAATTCTGCCGGTCGCGCGGTTGTTGCGCAAACTCATGTTTTGATCACATATCGTTTGCCTCACTGGAGTCAAGGCTCAATCCTCACGTTAGAGTTTGTCATTCCATCGTGTTATTCCTCGCGAGTTGGTCGCCTTGAATCGCTTGGTGG
>OMKY01062537.1:0-12117 GCA_900302395.1 Bregmaceros cantori | reverse complement strand
ACAATCAGACATGCCGATAATTAATTACCCGCCTTAGTTCACACACACACACACACACACACACACACACGCATACATACATACACACACTCACACACACACACACACACACACACACACGTGTTGCGTCCAATGAGCAGCCCTGATCACAACTCAGGCGGTGGCGAGGAGCGAGAGCCAAGGTCAGGGATGCGACCATTCCTGTTTTAATGGCATCATTACCGGCTTCTCAGCCTCAGCACCACAAGCTGACTCTCCCATCCCATTAACCCATCCTCATCACTCACGGCCCAGGTAGCACAGGTGAGCCTGGAACAATGGGCCAAATGGGGTGTGAGAAAGACACGCACAGGGGTGGCGCGGTGGCGGAAGTGGTTGAAGACGCTGCACCATCGCGAGCCCCCCACCCCCAGGCCACAGTGCATTGTAATGGTGTAACGCTGTGGCCTCGATCAGGGTGTCTGCAGTGTCGCGAGTTGTCCTCCCCTCGTCGGGCAGTTCTTTCCACAATGTCTGCACGTGATCTCTTCAGACCTGTTTCCGATTAATCCTGCCTAATAAAGATGAAAAAATGGCGCTGATAGGGAGCGCGCATTGGCCGAGCGGGTAGAGAGCGCGTCCCCCAGACCATTGGTTGAGCAGTGCCGCAGGTTCAAATCCCCTGTCTGGCTTTTCTGCAGTGTCTCCCCCCGACTCTTCATCCCAGTTTATGATTTAATCCTGTTACTCTCTCTCTCAATGAAGATTGAAAAACAATGCTTGCGGCCACAAAAAAAATAAAATAAAATAAAATGGCACTGACGCCAGAGAAAAATACTTTAAAACTAGAAGCACTCAGAGATTGCAAACTTGCGCCACGCGCCATAGTGGTACAAAAAATAGTACTTTGCTAGCAGTATGTGTGGCAACCCATTATCAATGCTACTGCTCGTAGAATAGCACGATTGCGTTTGACGCCACTGGCGAACATGCTCAGCACAAGCCAACTACGCTTCCCAGTGGCCACCGCGACCCGGAAGTCTGGTCACGTGACCGCGGTAAGCGCCCAGCGATCTATTGGTAAGTTGGTGGTTGATGATTATGTTACCTATAGGCTACAGAAATTTTTCGAAAATACCTTGGTCAACAACGCTACAAAATTTCATCCAGTTCCGTGCACAACTTTTTCAGTTATCCTGGTGACAGACAGACAGACAGATGCCAATTAACCCTGTATTATTTTTTATTTTTTCAAAATTCCCTAAGGCCTAAAAGAAGAACATATAGAGAAAGAAACCAGCTAATCAGTAAGATAAAATTAAGATAAAATGGACAGACTCACAGCACATTAACACACTACCCACGCACACACCACGCACATACTCTCAACAGGATGGTTAACCCTGTTGGCGTAGCGGTTAAGAACGCTACTCTAAGGCTGCCCCATACATAGTCTTGTCCCTCAAGACCACAGGTCACGCAGCGCCGTGATCGCTTCCCCTCACGGTCATATACTGCACGTCCACCTGTCACTCATCCCCCTTTCACACAAACGCTGCCCATAAAATGAGAAAATTGTGCTTGCACCGAAAAAATTACATAGAAAATGTTAAATAAAAAAATAGGGTGCATACTGCCTAATGTGGGACACCTAAGCTCTAGTGGCTCTGGCTCCATCCATAAACTAATGAATCTCAGTGAAACCATGGTAAAAGCAAACTATGGTAATGTTCAACACTACATTTCACTGTTCCACATTAGGGCAATCCACCCTACTCCTGATGAATGATTTGTAACATGTCCGATCTTTCTCTCGCTCTATTAGGTCCATCCACGGCTCCTGAGAAGTTACAACTCAGCGCGTTGGATTCGTCGTCCGTGTTGGTGAGCTGGCGGCCTCCGATCGAGCCCAACGGGAGGATCGTCGGCTACCTCATCCTCTACAGCAGCAACTTGAGTCAGCCGCAGAACCTGTGGAACAACCTCTCCCAGGATGGTACGTGTCATGAACAACCATAGTTAATGTTGCACCGTTACCGGTATCGGATGCACTCGGTATCGGCACCTTTTTTGTGGTAACCGTATCGGCGAGTACCTACACCCAGTATCGGACCAATACCATTTTTCCGACGAAATCAAATGGCCTTTTTCTCAAAAAGTGGTCTTCTTCTTCTTATTCTTGTCGTTTAACGGTGATCGACACTTGACTTAGCAGGTCATTCACGCCGGTTTTGCAAAAAGTGGTCAAGTGGTGTGAGGGGGATTTAAATGAAATAATTCTTAATGTGTTATTTATTTTTACAATTTCCCTCCACTACTATTAATCATAGACTGCATGTAAGAATTACCGCGGTAACACTAGTAACTTCTTCCCAACCCTTGGGAAGAAGTTACTACCAACAGCACTTTTTTTTCAAACAGTGGTATCGGTATCGGTTGGTATCGGTATCGGCCGATACTGCAGAGCCAGGTATCGGGTATCGGCACCAAAAAATGGTATCGGTACAACACTAACTATAGTAACAATCCTGAGAATAGCCAGGGTTGGCCAGTAATAGGGCTGTTGCACGGTGATGTAAGGCAGGGCTAGTCAACTGGCGGCCCACGGGCCCGCTAATCAAGTTTTTCTGGCCCACAGAGGATTTCTCAAAAAAGAAAATAAAAAAATGTAATATATTTATATGTTTTTTGTCAAACATGTTTTATCTATCTGTTCTTTACCTCACCAGGAGCACTGAAAATGTGTTATTGAGGGTTGAGGCTAACTGAGATTCTCTTCTTTACCTTGCATACCATTGAAGCCCTTATAATGGGAAGTATGTCACTTTAAATAAAAGTTATGAAAATGTGGTTTCGCTCCGTGTCAAGTTGTACATATATGCCGGAGGTTGCTGAAGGGTGGAGGGTGGGGCATGCTGTCCGGCATCTGTGCCGGCCCCTGGACCATTGTGTTTGACAATGTGGCCCTCTGAGCAAAGTAGTTGAATAGCCCTGATTTAAGGGCTTGTCGGCGGCAGACATTATGGTGGTGCCATCGTGGTCAGACGAACAGACAGAGAGTGATATTTGCATAACATTGTCCGTTTACAAGTCCACCTCTAGATTGGGAGACCGGGGTTCGAATCCTGGTCAAGTCATACCAAAGACTAGAAAAGAAAAAAATGGTAGCCAATTCCTCCCAGCTTGAGGGCTGGATTGGTTAAAAAACACATGGGTGAAAACTTCCCTGTTCTAATATGCCATAAGCCGGCATGGAAGAGTAGGCTGATAAAACTAACATGGAAATGCTTGTGCGCAATCTGCAGTAAGCGGAGATGGTGAAAATCATCAATGGACATGAAGTAGTACTTAACCGTACGTATGCAGTGGGGGGTCTTTCCTCCATCTAACCTCCTTCATCTTTCCCTTTCTTTCTTCTTTCCTAATGTGCCTCATGAAGTTTGAAAATAGGCCGTTCATTGACAGTGCAATTCTTTTTCTAAAAACGAATGCAAAAAATAACCTCTTCCTAATCCTATCCCCCAGGTAGCGTCACTAGCGTCGCTGTTCAAGGTCTGGCCAGTGGGACGCGCTACTTCTTCAAGCTCGGGGCCTCCACTCAGATCGGAGAGGGCCCCTTCTCTGACCTCAAGGACATCCACACTCCCCCGCTGAGCTACGGTGAGTGGACCTTATACCTAGCCTGGTGAGCCAGAACCAGCAAATCGGG
Organism: Bregmaceros cantori; assembly: GCA_900302395.1. Lineage (NCBI taxonomy): Eukaryota > Metazoa > Chordata > Actinopteri > Gadiformes > Bregmacerotidae > Bregmaceros > Bregmaceros cantori. The sequence continues at coordinate 8,429 of OMKY01062537.1, read as the reverse complement.
TACAATGGGTCTGGGCAAATCAAGCAGATGTCGCCCGGGCTGACCAATCGAATTGCTTGAATCGAGAAGTTTCTCCATGCATGTCCTCTTGTCCTGTAACATCAAACCTGTGTATATTGCACGGCGGATGGAAATCCTGGTCTTCAATCTGGCACACGTACATGTACTTTGTATATGTGAGAGAATAAATAAATACATACCCGCTGCACAGCCAAGATATTTAGATCAGAATACAATTCTTTGTTAATGCCTCAAGCTAGGTAGGTCATTTTTCCGTATGGTACCGTACGGATATTTTCCGCCCGGATTCCGTACGGTATAAAAACAGCGGCTTCCATTGTGGCCACTACGGCATGCGGCACTCTGGTATTCGCGCGTGAACAAACAACACACTTTGCCAGAAACTGGAGTTGGCCCTCAAGCACTGCCCACATGGCTGCCCACCACGCAGGGGCACTGAATGGAGCTGCACACTCGTTTGTTGTGTGTGTGTGTGTGTTTGTCCATGCACTGGATCGGGATGAGTTCAGAAAGACAGAGAAAAGAGGGAAAGAGAGAAGTGAACACACACAAACACGCACGCACGAGGCCGCTTCTGTAAAACATTTGAATATATATATTATTTCGCCTTTGATGCGCTGGAGCGCACAGTCCACCGATTGCTCAGCGCTGCTGCCAATCACTGAGGTCACGGACCGGCCGTATGGCGTGTGCGGAAAAAATCAAAATAAATGATTTTCTGGTCCATACGGTAGTGGACGGTACGGTTTCCGTACGGAGTTCATTGTAGTGGAGCATACCACGACGGCTACAACACGTTTGTTTTGCCCAGGGAATCCGTACCGAGCTGCGGAGGACGTACGGAAGAAAAAACACTCTGTAGTGGAAACCTAGCGTTATAAGCTGGGAATACAGTGTTGGGTTTGAAAATGTTTGCTTTTAAAAAGTTGTCAAATGGGAAAGGCTAATGGACAGATGCAACAAATCTTCAAAATATATTTTTCTAAATAAAACTCACTAATGAGAAAGCCTGACCTGGAAAAATGACACCTCAAACTGTGACAGGTCCATTAGTGGTTGCTGCAAGTAGTTAACTAAACACGTACACACACATACACACACACAACGCAGTAGTAATATGAAGGAGAGCAATCGCACATTGCATCATGGGAATGTGTAGCATCCAGTGCCACGAGTTACTCACCAAATCAAGTATCTAAGCATAAATAGTAGTCGATTTCCTATGACTATCGGCTGTGCAGCCTTTAGTTGTCGGTTCTATCATTGTTTTTTGAAATATGAATGTTGGCCGTTTTACCCCCGTTACATTTGGTGCCATAACCTGGATCACGCAAATAGTCCTGTGCATTAAGTGGGTCCTTTCGGTAACACTATATAACTAGAAGCACTCAGAGATTGCAAACCTGTGCTGTAGTGGTACAAAAAATAGTACTTTTTAGTGCTAGCAGTATGAATAGTATAGTAGTAGCGAGCTAGACGTTGCACAGCATAACGTCTCGCAATGTGCGATGCGTGGACGATACGTTGATTCTGACTCACCAGGCTAGTAGAGTAGCACTATTGCGATTGATGCCAACGGTGGCAGTTGCGCTTTGCACTCTTCAGATAGCATGTTGAACATGCGCGATCCCGTTTGTAATAGTTAGGAAGCTGATGCTGTTGGACCTAACCAATCACTCGGATTTTTACATGGAAAAATCTCATTGGCCACCCGTGCACTAACCAGGTAAGGAATTGATTATCTTGCTCGGGGCAGGTGCGAGAGACGCGGCCGCGCGTGATGTCACTACAGAGAACGGGGATCGTTCATCCGTTAATAATAATGAAGAATGACTTAAGTTTTAAGCTTTTAGGCTACAGAAATTCACCGTGCTCAACCTTTTCAGTTATCCAGGGGGCAAACCAACGCGAAACATTACTGCTCTGTGTTTCCAGGTAATAATAACAACCCCTTGTGAATCATGAGTTAAGCATTCATACCTAAATCACGTCCTCATTTAACCAATGCTTAACTTTTCATTAGTAAAAAACATTAGAACAGCTCCCTAAATATACTTTGGTAATGAGTTATATATCATTGATTGTGCATCACCAATGCTTAACAAGTCATTAGTAAAGAATAAACACCCATCCATGAGGGGTGGTCACATGTGCCCCAAACTATTCTCTTTGCCATAGTTACCTCACAGCACACAAACCATTAACGATTAAGTGATGAGAAATTATAATAATGTTCAACTCATGATTAAAAGATGGTTACCTTACATCTTGATAATGGTTTACTAATGCTTAGCAGAGAGTTCAATCATCACATACAAATAATGAACTAATACTGCTTGTTAATAATGGTTAAATCATGATTAACTCATGCTTAACAACGGGTCGTTATTATAAGATGTTACCGCTCTTGGTATAGCGCCACCTGCTGTGTATATGCGACGGACCTGGTATGAATGGCGGTTAGAGCCAGGATGCAGTACCAGTGGGCAGACAGAGTCTCCGCAAGCGAGGGTGTGTGTGAAGGGGTGGATACGTTTGTATATTACATTACTTGCTTACATGTTTGTAAATTACACACATATAACGCAGTAGTACTGCAGAAGAACGATGACGCAGTGCATCATGGGATAATAAGTACCCATTACCATGAGTGGCTTACCAATGAATAAAGAATGCATTTTATAATTTGTATTATTCATTATTATTTTATTATGTATTATTTTATTTACCTATTGTAGATCAGGTTCTTATCCACTGCCATACGGACTGCTCTGGATAGACTGACCTGCTAGGTCGCTTCATCCAGCACCATACACGATTGTGCGGTAAATTATTCTCACAACGCAACTATTATCACATGCCCTGTGCACGATGCCTCTTGCAGCGGTTACCAAGAAAAATCCTAGTCTGTTTTGGTGTTTCATTTACCACAGTCAAGAGGAGTTAATTGTCACAACAGTGATGCTCTGCCTCCTGGTTCCATCCGATGCACTTTTGAAACTCCTAAATCGGCCACGCCCAGTTGAACTTACTTACCACCCATTTTGCCTCCTGGCGAGTAGGGCAGCAACAAAGGTTCTCCACTCTGGTCCATTCTGTGCTTTCTTCTGGATACTATCCCATTTGAGGCTCATAGATTTCATTTCTTCCTCTATTCTGTTCGCCTCCAGGTGTTCTTTGGTCGCCCTCTCCTTCTTCTTCCTTTGGGTGTCCATCGTAGGGCTACTCTTGGAATGCTGTCTTGTTCCCTTCTCAAAACATGTCCAATCGAGTTCCAGCGTCGCTTTACTATTATGGACTCCAAGCTGTCTTGTTGGCACATAGTAAGCAGGTCTTTGTTCCACAATCTTGTGTGGAACACTGATAGTTTGCACAGGTCATTAGTTGTCATTCTCCAGCATTCCGCTCCATACAAGAGGGTAGATAGCACACAGCTCTGGAATATTTTAAGTTTTGTTTTGGTTCTGTACTCCTTGTTGTGGACCCACTGTCCACATAGTCTTTTGCTATCTTGTCCTTACTCTCACTATCCAATTAGGGCCATGCCACATATGGTTATAAAATATCATTAAAAAATATAAAGAAGAGGACGTTTTAGTATTCTAAAATTGTATTCTAGGGACATGTCAATTCTGAGACTCTTATCTTTGGTACCCAAAGCTTTAAATGAAAAAAGAAAATCACAGAAAATCAATCCCTGCAAACATCCATGGCAACAAAAGGGTTGAACTTAAGTAGAATTTAAGTATCTGTACTTTTTGAAGTATTTTTCTGTGAGTACTTTTTACTCCTACTAAGTACATTTTTAACAAAAATATCAGTACTTCTACTCCTTACTTTTCCCAAAACAGGATTGTTACTTTTTTCTTTTATTTTTTCTGCAACGACATGATAGGATTACATCTATAGCGTGAATGAGTCAGTAGGCGGAGGTACTTGGCAATGCACAGTAGCAGTTAATATGTTGTTTTCATTTAGTCTCTGGGTGTGACCTTAAAAAAATATATATCGCCTGTAAAGTGCAAATTTAGGTGTTGTACTTTTTTAATTTCGAAAATACTGTTAGAGTACATTTCTCAAGTAGGTATTTGGATCACCACTTAGTCTTACTCGAGTTCTTTTTTTACAAATGTATTTTACTCTTACTCAAGTAAAAAATCCCGATACTTTTGCCATCTCTGTCCGTCACAGACAGAACCAAGCAAACGACACCGAAAGGCAATGTTTAAATTACACTGTGGTATAACCGTGCTTCTACATAACTGTGTTATTCCAGCAATGAGTTGAAGAATAACCCTGGCGAGGAGCAGCAAGCGCCTGTCTGACTTATTTTCACCTGAGAAAGTTAGTCCAACTCCCTCAAGTTATTTTTCTCCACTTATTACATCCACTTATACCCTACTTCGTGTTGGAGTGGCATATACGTGTCTGTCACAATGCTCATGTTGAAGATTCAAGTAGGGGCAAATATTCAGGAGAAATGGAAAATAAAAACAGTGAAAACTTCCACAGTGCCTGTGTGGCTACGTGGAAGACTCTGCAACAACAACAACAGCAACAATAGTTATATTTTGTAATATTTCCAAGCAATTTGCCATTTTTAATGACAGGGTTAGCTTTGAAAGAGCTTGTAATATAAAGTAGAGTAGGGTGGATTGTCCTAATGTGGGCCACTGCCTAATGTGGGACACCTAAGCTCCAGTGGCTCAGGCTCGGATCTCAACTCGGACAGGTCCTTTCTGTATGGAGTTTACATGTTCTCCCCGTGTAGCGTGGGTTTCCTCCAGTCACTCTGGTTTCCCCCACCACCTAAAGCACGTCTCTTCTTAACCAGCTCCATTCAGTGCCCCTGGCCATGGCACTGGCTCAGTATCTGGAGTTGGCCCCTGGGCGCTGCGCACATGGCTGCCCACCGCTCTTCAGGGATAGGTTAAATGAGGAGGATGAATTTCACTGTACATGTACTGTATGTGTGATGAAATAAAGAACCTTATATTATACCGTATAATGAATTTCCGTGAAACTATGGTAAAAGCAAATTATGGAAATGTATCTAACGTAAGTTCAACTGTTCATAACTACATTTCACTGTTCCATCCATGTTAGAATAGTCTAGTGCAGTCAGCAGGTTTCCATCAGGTCGTCCACATGGGAATAAAAGGAACTTGGGTCTTTAGGGGACACTGTGGACAGTCTTTACAAGGGACAGTACAAGGCAACATGTTGCAATTTGCTCTGGGTTTCACCTAGTGAGGTAGTTGGAGTGCTGGGGTCAGAAAGTGGATTCATCAGCTTGTTCCTTTGGAGCTAGCTGGCATTCGTTAGCCATATGGCAGCAGGGATGAAGCTGTTATAACGGTGTAAGGTATAGAGATAAAGGCAAAATTAAAACTAAAAAAACATAGCCGGGGTGCCTTTCAACCTTCTAGACTCCTTACCCACTGCCTAACAAGTGTGACGGATGTGGCTCCGAGCTGAATTATCTCCGATTCAAATTCACACAGTGAGGAAGAGGTAATGAATAAATAAATGGCCAGCAGGATGTTTCACGTGTTGCCCCAAGCAACAGCCACTATGCTTAATCACCAGAGAGCCGAGGCAGAAAGTGAGAAAGACGGATGCACTTTATACGTTTCACAAACTGTGTTCACAACCTATTTTATCTGATAGATATATGCAATGTATATGATATGTTGTTATTAGACTTCTGCATGAGTTCATCAGTTCTTCTGTTTTTTGTACTCTCAGTTTAAAGATTCACACAACAGAGCAGGTATTTATGCACAGCAGAGAACATATTCGGACAAGAGAAAATAAAGGAATTACAGAATATATTCAATATACAATACAAGGTAAAAATTCTGTAAATATAAAAAAGAAAATCATGTGCATAGTTTTAAAGTGCGCATGCAGGGTTTAAAGTGCGGATACAAAGGGCCATGAGAGCGGAGTCAGAATTTAGAAGGCGGACAGCATCGGGATAAGTGCTGTTCCTGAGGCGGGAGGTTCTGCACCTGAAGTCTCTTACCTGAGGGTAAAAGTTTAAACAGGGAACCAGCGGGGTGAGAAGTTGGCCATCACTTTCTGCATGTTCTTGAGTTGTTCTTGAGCATGTTTGAGACGCTACAGAGCCAGCCCCTACCAGCTGAGCTAAGCCAGCCTCTACCAACTGAGCTAAGCCAGGTCCTGCCAACTGAGCTTAGATAGGCTCTACCAACTGAGCTAAACCAGCCCCTACCAACTGAGCTTAGCTAGACCCTGCCAACTGAGCTAGACCAGCCCCTACCAAGTGAGCGTAGCTAGGCCCTACTTACTGAGGTAAACCAGCCCCTACCAACTGAGCTTAGCTAGGCCTTACCAACTGGGCTAAACCAGCCCCTACTTACTGAGCAAAGCCAGCCCCTGCCAACTAAGCTATAGCAAGCCCTTGAGTGGCAAATCGTCACCGGCATATAAACAAACAGGTATTAGCATGGCGACACCAGGCTATGACATTTGGTGAACGCATTTCCCTCATCGTGTTTCAAAACGAATGCCCCAGACAATAGCTGTCCGGCGTCACCATGACATGGATCTGGCCTTCGGTGTAGTCTGAAGAGTGGACAGGCTGCAATCAAGGCAATTAAAGGTGACATGGCTGGCCTTTGAGATCGATACACCGTTCAGATCGATACTCTCTGGCGCACAGTCTATCTCTTTATCAACCTGTCTCTGCTCCGACGCTCACATCAACATACTCACCCCGCGACTCGCTGCGCTATGCAAAGTTAGCATTTCTTCATGGCAGGGAGGTTGCTAACGTCATGGACATGGCTAAGATATAGCCTGGTGATGCCAGGCTTTATATTTAACTCTTCCAGAGCTCACACTGACCACAGTTTTTCTTTCACTAATTTATTATTATTATTATTATATTATTATTATTATTATTATTATTATTATTATTATTATTATTATTATTATTGTGTTACTATGTTCACTGGTGTGTCTACTGTGTCCAACCCAAATTCCATGTGTATTTTAGGTAAAATACATTTTTATTGTCCATGTAAATCTAACGAAAGACCCGAAGAAACAAAAAAAAGAGAAAACTACCTTTTACACAAACACACACCAAACACATAGGGGAACGGTTGCGGGCAGGGGGAGAAAGATCCTACTGTGAGGAGGAGTTAGTAGGTCAGGTGGGCTGGCAGCAGCTAACCTCTAGGGTAAAGATAGGCCTCAAAGTAGAATAGAAGGGAGCAATAGATTTTAAAAAGGTGGAAAGGTGGACTGATTAATTTGTTACGTTGGTGTTAGCATTGGTATTATTGTGACTGGACCCATTTGCTGGTGAAGGCTAACTCAGCATTCGCTGCCCCACTCAGGAGAGGTGCAAAGGCTAAGGGGCGAAACACCTGTGACCTGGAGATACCTGCTGAGGATGCTGAAGGGGTAACAAACAACACAAGTACAGTCCACCATCTTGATCTTCAACTTCCACATCCTTAGTTGCTCCTGCAGTCTGTGCTTGTAGCAAAGCATCTTTGGTGTTCTCATCTCCTAAAAAAGATTAATGCAAGAGAAAAGGTCTCTTTTCCAAAATGTCAGAGATGGGGCAATGGTTTCCTTCCATTTAAGGAGGATGAGACATCGGACTAACAGTGTGGAAAGGGCTAGCACCGACTAACATTAACAACTTTGTTGTGTTACTATGGTCTGTCTACTTCATCTGACGACTCTGAGCCAAATACCATGTGTATTTTGCTTGTATGTGCAATGTGGTGAATAAAGTCATTTTTTAGGCATTAACCTCACAGAACCTCACTTTCTACCGCTGCTAAACTGTCGAGGTATTTAAAATACTTACAGCTGTCAATTAAAAAGCACGTATGCGTTTAATTTAGTATTTGGTCATATTACTGTTTAGGGCCTGCCTATAATTTGCTTTCGTGTTGCTCGGCAACTGGTACGTCAAATGTTGACTGCGGTCAGGCAAATTTTGTAGACTGCTATTTATATGCACCAATGTTTCAAAACAAATTAATATACAGTGATGTTAATTCAACTAATTAATTTACTAACGTGACAGATTTAGTGGCAGTTCCAAGATAACTTTCACATTTTTGCATTTTGCATTTTAATGTTACAAAAGTTAATATCTGTACCATAAAGAAGACTATTTTACGTGTGTGTGTGTGTATATATATATATATATATATATATATATATATATATATATATATATATATATAGTGTGTGTGTGTTGTGTGTGTGTGTGTGTGTGTGTGGGTTGTGTGTGTGTGTGTGTGGGGGGTGTGTGTGTGGTGTGTGTGTGTGTGTGTGTGTGTTAAGTGTGTGTGTGTGTGTGTGTGTGTTAATTGTGCGTGTGTGTGTGTGTGCGTTAAGTGTGTGTGTGTGTGTGT
>OMKY01062522.1:0-10498 GCA_900302395.1 Bregmaceros cantori | reverse complement strand
AACACTTACTGAGGATGTCAGGAAATCTCTAAAACTAACCAATTTCGATCTTACGGGCCGGAATAGCTGTGGCAAGAAATTAGTTAAACAGCTGTGAGTTATCCTGTTTGGGTATTAACAAACTACTTTTGCACCCATTCCAAACCTAGCCACAGTCCAGAGGCAACACTAAACTGTGACAAAGTAACTTAAGTTAGATTACTGATTACTTTATTTAAATAGTAACTCAGTTGATTACTTTAGTTACTTTTAGCTGCTTTTCATTGTATTTCAACAACTACCAAGTGCCTGCCCACATTAAAAATGACAACTCGTTTTACCCAAACTCAACTTATTAGTATTTCACTTTACATAAATAATGAACGAAAAAAAATGTTATTGTTGAACCTAAGGTAAACTTTGATGGGTTATAACGCATTAACTTTAATCAGATTACTGTTTTGGAGAAAGTAATGTGTTTGATTACTAGTTACTGGAAATCAAAGTAAGTAGTTACTGTAACTAATAGTTATTGTCATCAGTGGAATTGAATACATTCCTGTGAGACATGAAATGTATTTAAAAATGTAATTTGTAAGAATAAATTATGTATATAAAAACACTCTCAAATTTGGCTATGAGCAAATGCGTTTTGAACTGTTGTCCAAAATCGCACATCATAAAGCTTTGGATTCAAAAATAGACCACGCCCCTCTCTGATTTGTATTCTTCCGCGGGCTCGTCAGATTCCTCGTCCACGTTTAGAGATTAGTTATTACCAATGTCGTGCATAGTTATTACCAATGTCGTGCTTAATTTAATACTATAACACACGTGTGTTAACAGCTAGTTATTTAGCAGGACGATTGTCGTCATGTCTGCCGAGGGCTCGCTCCTGCTGCTGTCCGAGGCTCCGCTCTTGCTGCCTGTCAACCAGGATAACACTGTGTACGACGGCTTCGTCACCGTGCAGGTAACTGGCGCACTTCTAGCCTGGCAAGCCAGACCAAATGTTTGTTCTGGCTTTACAGGCTGTCTCACTTCATCGCCGTGCAGGCTGACGTTTAGCGGCTTCAGTGCTCCACATAGCTTACTTGAGTAAAAAAAAGATGCATTTACTAAAACAATAACAACTTGAAAGTAAAAAGTATCATGATCTATCCATAGAAGTATGGTCACTGTGCAGGCATGTTGTGACTAGAACATATGCCTTGACGTCTCTATAATGTCACTGAAAGTGACCAAAAATAAGGCTCTAAAATTAAATTCTGCTAAGCATGTTATGTACCATCTTCTTGTTGCAATAAATACTATACAATCTTCGTCTGAGTGCTTTATTGCTTTATTTTTAAAACGTAAATGCTTATCAGGAGTGTTTTGCTAGTACTAGTTAGTGAAGAAAAGGCTAAAATCAAAGTAACTTAGTCACTGACATCACTGTTGGGAATGCTATTTTTCCAAAGTTTTCCCTTACAGCTTGTTCAGCCCCCATCCTCTCCATCTGTCACCCCCATCCTCTCCATCTGTCTCCCCCATCCTCTCTCCTACTTTCACAACTACACCAATGAAATGGGTAAGGGCAATTACGCCAAAATAATAATTTAAAGGAAAAGGAAAAGTAATGTAACGTTCTGTTCCGAACGGTTCAGGCAGGCCTATGCTTAACGTTTTTGTTCTCGGAACCTTTCCGCCCCCAAAATATCAGTCCTAAACCCGTTCGGAACAATTTTGTTTGTTTTTAAAGTTCCTTATTGTGCAATGTTAAGTTTAGATATGGTGAACTTGCAAACTTCAGTGCAACTGTATTAACTCTCGGTCAGCCGATGACGCGGCACAGCGTCATACTTACAGTGTTTTAACCACTCATTTTCATCTATTTTTGAAAATTTTTTAAACGAACATTTCACTGTGCGGCAATCTGCCTCAGTTTGCCGCTTACAAACACACCAGACAAACAGACCAGGCTCTCCCATTGTTGGTGGGCGTATTCCCGTTGCTGGCATATTGTCGTCTCAAAAGTTTTACACTTTGATTTTAAAAAAAATGAAAATGAGAGATTTTCGTGGCAAATGACATACCATTGTTTTCAGAACAAAACAGGATATATGAAAATATATATTGCATGGAACAATTGGGTAGTTCATACATTCAACAGACACGAGGTAATAAAAAAAAAATGAATGCGTCAAAATCAATTCTCGAAAATTACTAGATGAAATTTTCCCAAACTTTCACATTTCATAGCACACACATCCATTCACTGACTGATTTTTCAAATATAATTTTAGAATAATGTTTAATTAGGTAACAAAAAACAAACAAACTTGAAAATGCTGAAAAAGGTTCATAATGATTTAAAACCAAGATTCTATGTTTTTTGTTTTTGTCATCCCCACTTAAATGTTGAACTAGGGTGATTTTCATATATAAAGTTCAAAATTGAGTATTTCATAAAATTCAATTGGTTTTTATTAATGTCTCGTGTTTAATTCTAAAACTTCACTACAAAAGCCAAGACATTTTCTGTGAAGTTTTTGGATTATAGCTATGCTAGGTTGAAAAGTTTTATCCATGGTTGTTTGACGCATGATAAATCACCTAAAATAGGGCCCGGCTATTAAAGGGTTAACGTTAAAACGCCATGACATTCGCTTCCTCGTTTGTCCACAAGATGCATGGGGCTTGACGACTAATAGTGAAAGTTGGATGGATGCATGACGGGAAATAGTCTCCCAGACATGGGATATGTTAAAATACCTAGAGAACAACACACACACACACACACACACACACACATAATGAGGATTATTATGAAAGTAACAGTAATAAAGTATGTTTTTTGGTAAGTTACTTTAGTCCGATTACTCCTTTGGAAAAAGTAATGCGTTAGCGTTAGATTACTAATTAGAAATTAATGGGGAAAACAATGGTAAAGTTGGATAACTAACTTGGTAACAAACATCACTGCTTTTCATTTTGCTTTCAAGTTTGTACCATGCAAACTTTCTCGATGCTTAATGCCAACAAAAGACAAAATGACATGGGCATTTATGAGAATATAGTAAACACACTTTGTCCTTTTAGAGATCATGTTATAGGTTTAATGTGCATTTCAATATCTATGCACACATTCCTTGCTGTAAAGATATTTTGCTTTGAAAGGGTCCATCATTCATTTTGTTCTACGCATGCATGCATTGCATAGGAAAGGGACTTCAGAGTGAGAATTGTCCTGCCCCATGATCGACAGCTCAAAAAGGCCAAGTGAGTATTTACACTCAAGTGAATATGTACACTCAACTGAGTATGTACACTCAAGTGAGTATGTACACTCAAGTGAGTAGGTACACGCAAGTCCTTGAACACTCATGACTCTAAAAACAAATATCTTGACGACTTTATCACTGTTAATAGAACTTGAGTAAATTTTCTTGAATTTTCGATTTATTTTTGGTATGATTATGCATAAACATCAGGACTGCACTATAAAACACCTTTATTTTGTTATGATGTTCGGAAATAATGTTAATTGTCTAATTGTTAATACCATTTTCCTGATTAGGGTAATTGCAGCAAAGCGCTGTTATGCTGATCATGGATTCACCACTCAAGAATGACAACAAGATTATTTTGATTTAATTGTAGATTGTAGATATGTTTTGTCATCAGAAGTTTGGTCATTGAAAAAGGTTTTGTGAAATAATCATTCTATTGACTCGAAGACAGGGCGAAGTTCTATTTCTGCCTGTATGTATATCATGCCAAATAAGTACAATGTCATCACAGTTTGAAATGAAATAAAAAAGAAAAACAGTTGATTAAATCATTTGTTTTTGAAGTATTATTTCAAAAATGTATATCTAAAATCAAGATTTCAGAGATGAAAATAGTGATCCTTTTTTTTAAATTCATGTTGATACATCGGCATGCCATTGACATGGCGCTGATGCCCTAATATTTTTTCTTTGAAAATGTAAAGCCATGTGTGTTAGTAGCAGTGCAAGTGCTTAAAACCTATATTTTGCTCTGTGTGTACGTGTTAGGCTCCAATGCTGCTGGGAGCTGAGGCATCTCCTTCGCGGATATGAGTCCATAGTGAAGCAGGTACTATCCTAGCTGTGTTGTTTGAGAGGACAAGTCCAGTTTGACTTTACGCTTGGGTGAAAATGTTATAATATTGAATTATGATCAACGTTAAACGATATTTTTCCTGAAGAAACGGTTGCGCTGCGACCCTGGGAATGGCGGCATAATACTATATTAGTATCACATCCACTATATTAGCGTATGGATACACTCAGGGGTGCAACGTTTAGTTGATTAATTGATTATGAAATGAATCAACAACCAATCGATTAATCGCCAAGGACTTCAATCATTGTTTTTGTCAGTTATTGTTTTTTGCTGACACCACCACCTATTGGTCTACGCAAATTTGATATCACTTGATACTATCTTAAAATCCAAAATATGATTACAATTATTCAACACTGTAAATAAAAAATACGATTGTGAAGAATACCATCAAAATATTATTATATAAATTAGTTGTAGGTGTCGTCACTGAGTAATTAACTCAATTGTTGTACATTTATTTGCTAACGCGAACCAAAGTTAGTTAGCAAGTGAAGTTTCCTTTGCCATGTGCTCTGTTAACACTCGCATGTCAAAAAAAAACCTGGCACGTCCCTGGCACTGGATGAGTTAATCGGCTAATTATTTCAACAACTTATCGTCTATTAAAATAATGTTTAGTTGCAGCCATAGATACACTGGGACTGTGTGCGAAGCAACCTCTCTTCCCTCCGGCGAGTGCTCTCGTTCTAATGTAAGTTTTGTAGTCCCTCTGTTTGTTGCATTCCCACTCACCTCATTATTCTTCTATCTGTTACGCATCAGGTCCGGCATGCTTTATGCAGCACGTAGAAGGAGGAAAAAAAAAAAACAGAAATATTTTTCTTCTCTGTTTAATTAACATCGCCAGGAAAATGTCCCTATTTGTTATGTGGCCCTCAGGGTTATTTGGATGAGATTGATATTTCACCCCGGGCCGCAAAGTTCATTATTTTCACACCCTTTAAGCTATTATTAATTATTAAGGCTGGTGGCAGGACACATTAATCACCCACACGCTCGCACCGTTTGATTTCACTGGCTGGAGAGAGAGGGTGGGGGCATGCATGACACCATCAATTCATTATCTACTCATTCAACAAGCCATTGTGTTCTCTCTCTCTCTCGTTCTGTCCATCTACACCCCTCCGCCCCCGCCCCCTTTCTCTCCTGGCGTCCCACACTCAATGAAGAGGCTGCAGCATTCGGACAACATTGTCAGCTTTATTCTGGACTTCCAAACAGTAATGGTAAGAAGAGGACACTGGGTTAGGCTGGTAATGGCTGGCCCACCTTCAAGGATTTCTCTCTCTTGCTGGCCTCAGTTCATATAAATGTTGAATGTATGGATGTAAAAATTCGGTCAATGCATTATTTTATTAATCATTAACCTTTTTAACCTTGATGTTTTTATATATATATATATATATATATATATATATATATATATATATATACACACGCACAACTAAAAGCAGTGGTGTTGACTTGAATTTCAAACTTTGTTTTTTTAAATAAATGTTTTCAGATTCTAGACTCTTCTCTCTGCGTGGCCCTCTTACACATGCACAGATACAATTACAAACAAATACACTTGGGGCTGTTTTGTCCATAGCACATTATTTATTTTAAAGCGACAATCAAGCAATATGTATTCAAAAAATTGAATCGTGAATCGAAACGAATTGTGACCTTTTGAATCGGAATTTTATTGATTCAGGAAAATCAAATCGATACCCAGCCCCACTTTCTTGCTGATTCTCGATAATATGGTGCGGTAGAATGCAAGGCAGGACTTCTAAACCTTCATGACCAGCAAACATCAACTTGAAAAAAAAAACATAAGTTCTTCTATTATTGGTTTTCATTCCAAAACACTTATGGAGTTATTGAGATACTATGGACCAGAAGGTAGAGCTTCTTCTTAGTTGGTGCAGCTTGCACACACATGGTAAATGTATTGTAGTTGATTTAAATAATACTGATCGCTTAATTGAATATTGATTCATTTTTGGCATCCCTAGTTCAATGTCAACCATTTTCGCATCAGGATTTCTACTGATGTATGCATTTCTATACAAGATTTAGTTAAATTATATCTAAGCATAACTTTGTGTAGTGTAAAGATGATGTTATAATTTCTTGTTAAAAACCATTTTCAAATTCATGTCCGTGCTTGGCCTTGACAGTTGATTAGCTGCACCCAGTCTGTAGGGGTTGCCCTGCCTTCCAGTCAGCTTCCCTACTTTTTTTGTTCGACAGGAGGGGGCGCTGCGTGGCTGCCCTGAGACTCTCTCAATCACCCCTCCCCAACACTACTCCCGACTCATTGCCGAATTGGAGGAACTCGGCTGGGATCAGTAAGTGTTCACTTCTGTCAGCCACTGCGATGATTACACAACCATGGTGGACATTCACCGCGCCCTACTCCCACATCGAAATATGGCATGTAAAACAAACTAATCACTGCAAGAATTAGTTGACGCAGAGCGCTGCTGACTAGCCAGCCCCATTCTTAGTCTTGTGACTTTGATCACAGCACACATAGCCCTGTGATATAGCTTCCCCTCATGGTCATATACTGCATGTTCGCGCCAAAAGAATAACTTCAGAAATGGGTTGAACAACAAAGTACATTGGTTGTTTTAACATCACAGGCACATCCAGCACATGTATAATGCCTGTGAATTAGTTCACAGAAAGGAAAGTGCAAAAGAAAACTGAGATGAACAGGCACTAGTATAAATTTACAAATATTTTGTTTGTGCAGCAACACCGATCTACAAGAACTATTAACATTGGCTAATGCAGCATAATGTTAAGACTACATCTTGTACAATATGTATCTTTACACTAACACAGCATGCTAAGAAATGATTATTCCCTGCCATGCGGGTAATTCTTGTAGTACTTTTTTGCTTTCAAAAATACTTTTGAGCAGGCCTCTGAACCGGTTCAAGGAACGAAAACGTAAACCGGAAACGAACGGAATTTTGCAGAATTTTACGTGGAGCGGAAACGGAAACAAAAAAAGATTTCTTCAAATGTTCCGGAACAGAAACGGAAATCCACAAAGCCGGTTAAAAACGTTTTTTTCTGTTCTCTTTACATTTTAACATATCCTATGTCTAGGAGACTATTTCCGTCCACTTGTCAGTCGTTAAGCCCCATGCACCTGGGGCTGCATCTTGAGGACAGACAGGGAAGTGAATGTAATGGCGTTTTAAACCCGGTTTTCATGTTAATACAGTAGCACTGAAGTCCACCAAATATATTTTCTATAAACTATATCCAAACTTGACATTGCACAATATAAGGAACTTGAAGAACAAACAGAATTTTTGCGTTCCGAACCAGTTCAGGACCGATATTTTGGTGGTGGAACGGTTCTGAGGACGAAAACGTTAAACATAGGCCTGCCTGAACCGTTCAGAACGGAACATTTTAAAAATAATTTCATTTTCAAGCCCTGCTTTTGAGTATATTTCAGAGCCTGTACTTTTTACATTGAGTTAGGTAAATATTTGGATCAGTTCTTTGTAATCTTACTCAAGTTGTTTATGTACAAATGTATGTTATACTTAAGTAATACATCTGGGCACTTTTGCCATCGCTACAAACCACTGTGCAGTAGAAAGGCGCTGGACCCAGAGTCCGTCCCCTTCCCCCATGTTTCCTTACTTGACAAGCCTTGGTTGGATGGTGCGGGGGCCAAGCTGGAACTATGTGCATTGTTTGTACCCTCTTGTCTGTTTGGGTCTAATGACCAGCAGGTGGCCTACTTCTCCATGCTCTGGGTAAATATACAAGCCCTATATGGGACACATCAATTCAAGCTGCATGTGTTTTTGGATTCCGAAATGAGACAACAAACCTGTGACCTCCACAAGAATAGTGACCGCTTGTTCACCATGAGTCTCTCTAGCAGTCGAGTCTGGAGGATCAGGTGTTTCCCCCATACTGATGCTTAATCTTCAGGAAGTATTCTTGTTTTTTTTTCCTTCATTTTTTTGTTTTGGCAGACACGGTGGTGCAGTGGTTAGCACTGCTGCCTCATAGCTAGAAGGTCCTGGGTCCTGAATCCCAGCCCTTCCATGTTTTCCCTCTGTCTGTGTGTGTTTTCTCTTGGCACTGCGGATTTCTCCACCACCAAAAACATGTTCTAATTACCCTGCTCCAGGTATTACCCCTGGCTAATGCACTGGCTCAGAATCTGGAGTTGGCCCCCGGCACACATCCTTCAGCCAGTTCAGACAGCGATTGTATGGTTGTTTAATGCAGTGGATGTGTGTTTTGCTAACTAATATTAGCTGGGACGTAATATTGGATTATTGCCCGTTGCTCAAGCTTGTGCTTTGTACCTAATGAGCCACTAAGCCAGTCAATTCTGTTCGGCTTTGCAATCACAGTGAAGTGGCGGGGATGGTGGTATTCTGTGTAAGTATGTACTACCGTGATACATTTCTA
The DNA here is from genome assembly GCA_900302395.1 of Bregmaceros cantori. Lineage (NCBI taxonomy): Eukaryota > Metazoa > Chordata > Actinopteri > Gadiformes > Bregmacerotidae > Bregmaceros > Bregmaceros cantori. Next base: position 1,939 of record OMKY01062522.1, on the reverse strand, counting down.
TAGGCAATAGGGCAGTACAAAAATCTTATTTGAAATCACATTGCAGTACATCAATTTTGTAGTAACTAATTAATTTATTATGACAACACAGTCAGTCACTGTGGTTTTGCTGTTTTTTGGTGAATTATAATTGGATATTTGGAGGTATTTGAATATATTTAACAATGGATGTATTATATGTATTTATAAAAGTATAATTGTATTACTTGCATGCCCAAGAGTGAGGTGACTGTACTTAATTCCCAAATGGACAGAGCACAGTTTGCAGTGATACAGTTCTTTTTTTTTTTTTTTAACTTCAAAAATGTGAATCAAATTGAGTTTTCAGAGATAAAATCGGGATTTTATTTTTAAGCAAAATCGTACAGCCGTATACCTTCCAATATTTACTAGAATAGAAATGTTGGTTTGTGATTTGCAATAACGAGACTTTTGATGCAAAATGTTTGGGTCTGATGGAACAATCATCAGTCGCGGAGATCCTAATATGTGCACTTAAACCGTTCCGTACCAGGTTGCTTTTATTTGATTGGGTGGGTGGCACATGGTCAATTATCACATTTACCATTTTTATTTATTTATTTATTTTTTCCCAGTGCCAGCGCCGTTTTTCCATCTTTATTGGATAGGATTAGTCAGAAATTGGGTTGAAGAGATCGGGGGTAGACATTGCAGACAAGTCGACCAGCGTAGTCGAACTCGCGACACTGCGGACGCTGCGGTGGACACAGCGCCACTAACATGAATGGGGTCGCGTTAGGTGCGGTGTCCATAACCACTCGGCCAACGCGGACCCCAATTTTAAATGCATTTATTTATTTTTTTTCCCAGTGTAGGCATCATTTTCACATTTTATTGATGGGGTTAATGCGAAAGTGGGATGAGAGAGACCAGGAGAATAAATGCAGGGTACTATACATGTGTTGGATGCGGGTGTCTTACCGACTGCACCACAGAGCCAGCACACATTTATCAATTAATTTGACTAGAGAATAATGTCCTTTTTTGAGCTCTTTGTCTCTCTTTTGCTCCCTCTCCTTTTTCCTGGAGCTTGCTGCGGTGGCCATCGGCTGTCGCTGAGGAGGAGATATGGGTGGTTACGGTATATCTTTAGAAAAGGAATAGGGAGGGTGGGATGGATGTCGGGGTGGGCTGATGGTGTATTTGAGTGAAATAGCTTTAGAGCTCTGGCTAATCGCCTGCTTTCTCTGCACAGCCCCGGGCACCGCCGCTGTGCGCATGGCAGCGAACGCCCCGCGCTCCACATTTCTCAGCATGTCTCCTCCTAACGGCACGGCTTATTTTTAGTTATCAGAGTTATTGTTAAACTCAGGTCTTATTAAATGACGCTCAGCCTCGCGCAAGCTGCAACGCTAATGCCATCAGTGCAGCCCCTCCTTTGCCCTTGCTGTAAAGTGGGTGCCCTAGGTCACTTGATCTGCACTCTTTTTTAAAGTCACTTGAATGTGATAAAATGGAGATTGGATATTTGTCCAATTTCATTTAATTTGACTTGAGAGAGAGGCCAGGAAATGCTTGCTTAGTTGGTTGATTTGTAAACCGAAGACACACACACACACTATATATATGTGTGTGTGTGTATATGTATATATGTATATGTATATATGTATATGTATGTATATATATATATGTATGTATGTATGTATGTATGTATGTATGTATATGTATGTATATATATATATGTATGTATGTATGTATATATATATATATGTATATGTATATGTATGTATATATGTATGTATATATATATGTATATATATATATGTATGTTATATATATATATATATATATATATATATATATGTATGTGTGTATGTATATATATATATATATATATATATATATATATATGTATGTATGTATGTATGTATGTATGTATGTATTATGTATGTATATATATATATATATGTATGTATAT
>OMKY01062435.1:3609-17013 GCA_900302395.1 Bregmaceros cantori | reverse complement strand
TATATACACACACACACACACACACACACACACATACATACATACATACACACACACATACATATATGTGTGTGTGTGTGTGTGTATGTGTTGGTGCATGTGTTTGAGAGCGCCTCACCATCCTCCGTCCTGTCACAGTCCTTGACTAAGTGTCCGGGCTCTCCACAGCGGTAGCAGAACATATCTGGACAGACAAAGACAGTTGTAAAGTGTGCACTAGCGATTCTGAGTCTGATTACACTTCCAACATGCAACAAAAAGTTCAGGTCATTTAACTGGATCTTTAGAGACCTCATGGGAGGCATCAGACTACTGTCCCAATAGGTCTTCACATTTTTTCAGCCTGGGATCAGCGTCCTGGTGGATCAGAGGCCCGTGCCCACCCATACCTGCAGTGCTGAGCACAGTACCCGCTTGGTAATCCGTGGCAATTTCAAATGTAAAACGTACCCATTGACATTCTACTCGTTACTCACCCATGCCAGTGAAATTTACAATAGAAATTATTCCCATACATCACTTTATTTTCAAAGGGTCTCTTGAAAACAACAACAACGATGTATGTGATTCGAAAGGACAATGTCACGACCAGGTGATTGGCAGAGCCAAGGGGTCATGTGAGTTGCGAACTTTGCGATACGCACTCACACACAACCCACAGGCACACCCACACATACACACCAACTTGCTCTCCCTGTGTGTGTGCCTTTCTCGCTCTATATGAAATAGGAAAGAAATGCCATAGAACATTATTATAGCCTTGAACCGGAGCCTGGAGACATAACACTAGAAAAACATACACCGAGGGGTGAACCAACGGCACACGGCAGTCCAATAAAATTGGAGCTGTGGAGCAGTCTTTAATATCTCGACGTATTACGTTATTGTGCAGAAACAAAAATACATAAATTAGTAAGCGCACAGTCGGCGCAGATCATTGTTGTAGTCAATCGGAGTCCAGCGTCCTCGCTGGATTCAGGGATTGCACGTGTGTGTGTATTCTGTGGCTCTGCATAACAACTGTGCTCCTGAGAAGGTGCACAGTGTACCGCTAAAGGTTGTGGATGGATCCATATTTGTGCGCAAAACGAGCAATGACGGCGACTTTTTGCGCCCATTTACGTGTGTGTGTGTCACCCGAGCACTCGCCGCGCAGCACTCTGGTCTCTTTTTGAACTCAGTACAGGGAAAGCGCAAAGTTGACATGACCTTATGCGAGGCAAACTATCCATGTCCGACGCAGGGGGCAAATTATAACGTGTGCACTGTGCAGGTGAGTTTGTATAACAAACAGTGGGAGACACAAGCCTACTCTTTCAGTTCATGCGCTACCCATGCCCTGTATATGCTTACCCGCTTGTACATTTTTTGAAAGTTTAAAACTCGCCAGTTTCAGCATTTACACATGCCGGTAGGTATGCAACCAGGTGCAGGACTCACCCGAGATCCACTTTTCGAGTGGATCAAGATGTGCTACACAGATATTTGATTCACCCCCGTTTTAAATAAACCATTCAATAATATAATAAAAAAAGATCAATATTCATATTTTCACATTATTTTAACCTCAGAACAGGGTGTTGCACCAACTTGCTTTAAAATATGAATCAAAAATATAACTTTGTAAATATACAACATTCATAAATTTGAAAAAAATAAAATAAAACAACAATCACGTATTAAGATCATACACACACTCATCCACGGCCAGCCCACTTTCAGTATTGGCTCCCACTAAAAATTGATAAAAAAAATAAAAATGCCCCGATCCGGGCCGGGGACAAATCAATGTCGAAACTGAGCTCTCATTAAAGAGACTCCAGTTCTGTCTGGTCTGTTATTTTGCAGCGCTGTTGCGAAGTCGGCACAGCCGAACAGCGATAAAGCACGACGACCAAGAACAGGACGAAGATAATGTTGATAAATACTATAACTTAACAATGAGTATTTTATATTACTAATCACTATTTGGATAACTATATAGACGCAACTAATAATAATAATTATTATTAAAATTACTATAACAATAATAATAATTATTATTGCCACAAAGACTCCCAACTATCCTGTGGGAGTACTCAAGTCTCATAGCTAAGATGCTTGTCGGCTATCTATTTGCCGCCAGGTCACTAGGACTCGAGTCTCATGGCCTAGCTACTTGCTGACTGTCAACTGCCGCCGGAGTCTTCACGACTCGAACCTCTTACCAACCATCCTATTCGTCTGAGCTAATCATATCTAGCTAAAGCTAATCCCATCTTGGTCCCATAGCTCATTCCTGCCTATTGCGATGCATATCATTCCTTCAATAAATGTTTGGAATTCCACCTGCATGTTGCTCATTCTGGCCCGAGAAATAGGGTACATGTAGTATTTGTACACCCGGGAACACCCTACTAGCGCAGTTCCCTATATAGGGTAGAGCGAGCCATTTCGGACACAGCCAGAGACAGACGGGTGTGTAACAGATACAGACCTTTGCCCCGCCCCCTGCCCCGCCCCCGGGTCCGGCCTCCTACAGGGCAGTTCTTGATCCAGTGGCCAGAGCGACCGCACCCAAAACACTCACTGCTCATCTCCTCCTGAATAGACAACACAATTATTCCATTATTTCATATGGAATAATTTGCAGCTCTCATGCAACAATCTATTTTCATAAGCAAAAGTCAATGATGGAGGTGCACTACACTAATGGTGTACTTGCTCCGAGTCCCTCCCAAAAAATATATATAATTTTTTGGGGGGACTCAGGGAGCAAAACATTCCTTTTCCACGGCACTGGAATAAACTAAGTTTATGTTGACATTTTTAAATCATTCTCTGATCCAATAAGTTGAACAGATGCTATGGGGTGATGTCGTGATGAAATAATTTCTTGAAAATGGTATAGTACCTGTTCTGAGCAAAACCTGTGAACACATTCTTTGAAGTTAAACACATAAGGTGAAGTGTCCTGGCCTACAAATAACCTAGAACTCAAATGACCTAGAACTCTGCGGTGGAAGTTAAAGAATAGTGAATGGCAAGGCTCCAACCTGAAGAGGATCCGGCACTTTAATCAGAGAAATTTGGAGCAAAATTGACGAATGGTACCTTTTTTTCCTCACTAATGCCATTCGTCAGAGGCTGTAAGTTGTTCTAAAATCCAGAAGCTGCCAGACGTGGTGCAAAACGATTTTTTAAGTGCTTGATTGTGTGTTTGTTTTTCCATTTTCCCTATACAGCGGTAAAAAAGGTAACTATTACTTACTAACACTATTGTTTTTCAATATTCCTGTTGGTGTTTCTTAAAGGCAGACAGTTGCCTTTTGAAATGACACAGTTGTGGTGGATCTTTGATCAGTCTTTTTTTCAACGAAATAAAAACGACTGAATGAGCATCCTCAATGAGAGGTGATTCCAAACTTTTTGCCAGGGGTTGTATATTGCACCCGCGTCTGATCCAAAAATGCATACATCAGCCTCAAGGAAACTAGCCCCTTCTCCTCCTTTGCGGGAGCGCGCCGAACGGTGCACGGTCTTGGGAAACACGATTAACGAATATAACTGAATTTGCGTGTGGGGTTTTACTCTTGTATTCTATATTCTCTCCATCCACCAAAATATATACATACACGTGCACACAGAAACACACTCAGTGCCTATATAGCGTGAGCGGTGGAACCAATCATCCACCTCTGCCAACAGCTAGCATCCAGAATTCTGGAGCGAACAGCTAGGAGGGTAAAAAGTAAACTCACACAAGCAAAGGCGTACAGCCATTTTTAGGACGCATGTTTAACCCTTTGTATGCTTATGACGAACATGCACGTCTTATAAATCCACGAGTTGTATGCTTAAGACGGCTATGTTCGTCTTAGCGTTTTATCGCCCACACACGCTTATTGTGCGTGCGCTCATGGGTGTGTGAGTGTGCGCGCGTTCGGTATTTATACACATGTACATCATTGTGTGTGCCTGTATGTGTCTGCGCGCGTGTGTGTGGGCGCGCGTATATTTTCTCGTGCGTGCGCGGGTGTGTGTATAATATATATTTGCGTGTGTGTGTGTCCCTATGTGTGTAAACACACATATATATTATACACACACACAAACAGACAAACATACGTGACGTTTGAGGTAATTACGGCCACCTGGTGTGGATTTGAATGAAACAAACATCATGATAAAAAAACTTCAGGATGTTCTGAAGACATTGATACCAAACTCGAGGGGGTCTGATTGATTTTTAGGTCCAGAATGAAACACTTCACAAAAGTGCTCATATCTCCTGAACTAAGTTTCAAGCAGAAAAAACTTTTTGCCTCTGATCGTTCCTTCATATCTCTGAAAGAGGGATGGTTAAAGGCATATTTTCTTTTTCTGGTTAGGGTATAAAATCTCATCTACATGAATCTACAATCTACAAATGTGCCATAGCGCGTTCTCATAGATGTTTTAGAACATATTTTGTGGGCTCCTGAAAATGCCTGAAAAGGGCCCCGAAAGCTCCGGCACACTTGACCCAAAAAATGTAGCCCAGTCAAGGCAGCCAAAGGGTTAGCGTAACCAATCGCGACAAACTCAGGTGGCGACACGAATGGTGTCGTCTCCCGCAAAATAATGTTAGCCAACCGCTAGTCCGGGAGAGCTTCCAACTTTGCCCAAAGTGTTTCAAGTTGACAAGATATATCTCTAGTAATTGTGACTTGAAATTCTCCCTGTGAATATTTTTAGCACTTTAGTAAAAAATAAAAATTAAACTCCAAACGATTAGTTGATTCATCGCTTGAATAATCGACAACTAATTGACTTTTTACAATAATCGTTAGTTGCAGCCCTACTGTGGAATATATGACCAATGACATTGCAGATTGAACACAATGTAATTATTAGGGCCAATTAGATGGTTATAATTATATCTACAAAGGAAGCTCTTCCTACTTGCGCCTCCCATGGTGCAGCAAAACGCAAGTATTTGATAAGAACACAAGATTTACTTCTTTTTAAAAAAATGTTTTAGCAAAAGTGATGTAATTGTCGCGTTCAAACTTCATGTACAGATAGGTGGGCACTGGGCACAAAAAGGGATTTTGATTTTAGAACATTGTCTGCTACACTGGTCCATCTTTGCTATTCCCGTCTTCTGAAGACAATTAAGAAGGCAACATGCTAGGAAGTCATATCCTGCTGGTTGAGGAGACACTCATCTTCACTTTGATAAATGGTACTTGCTTTTTTTCCCTCCGTGTTATTTGATCCGGAATCAGCGCTGTTTTTGGCATCACCAGATAGATGTGTGCACCGCCACATGTAATGACGGTTCTATACATCAGTACAAGTAAGTAATAAAATTTGGTAAACTTCTTCTTCCTCTTGTGCTGTTTAACAGCGATTAAACATCATTCACTATCTAGTAACCTTACCATATATGACCAGAATGAGATAATAGTGTAGCATGTGTACTATACTACATAGTGACTATATTCATTGTATATAGATGTAGTGACTTAACATTGAAACATCATAAGATCATGTATAACAGCTATTATTGGCAAAAACGCACCAGTCTGATCACAACCGGCTGATAAACATACACTTAATAATAAGGCTAATTTAGTTGTTCACATAAACATGACAATTAGACAAAACTCTACTCCTCAGTCATTATGACGAAAGCATCATGGGACACTCAATTTCTGAAAGATGCAAGTATGACGTCATAAAAGGCCGAACGAAACCATGGGCGTCCCAATGATGCTGTTACCATATCAGCTGGCTGCATGTCCGTCAGCTGCAAGGTAGCTGCTTGCCTGCTTGACGCTGATTAGCTTTTTTGCAATAGTTAACAGATTGGTACTAGTTAGCTGCTTGACGCTAGATAGCAGGTTTATGCTAATTATCAAATTGATGCTAGTTAGCAGCTTGGTGCTAGTTAGCTGCTTGGTGCTAGATAGCTGTTTGACGCTAGTTAGTTGCTCGAGGCTAATTAGCGATCAACTATTTAGCTTGCCCTCTCCGGTCACCAGCACTAGTCAACGCCGGTTACCTGCCAGTGATCCACGGCGTCCCACGAGGAGCTATGACGTTACCAGGTGGACTCACCTGCTGCTTCCTGCGACACGCGAGGCTACATACGCCACGCCCCTTTCTGCGTTACGATGAGTTACACGCAAACGAATCGATACCTACAACCAGAAATGGCAAAAGCACCCAGATGTCTCACTTGAGTAATAGTAAAACCCACATGAAGGAGGAATACGTCTGGATGCGTTCGACAAGAGGCCAGGCTACTTGCCAAGCATCATCCAGCTGGTATTTGTACAGCGCTGTTAGTGACAGCTTGGTCACTAATATTGTCCTCCCCGTGCACAAAGAATAAAATTAATTAAATCATTTTGGACAAAGAAAAAAACAATAGGACTCCTGTGGAGGTAAAGAAGTTCTGTGTTGAATGGGGAAGAATGGAGACAGGAACACCTCACTGTGCTTGCTTGTGTTTAATTCAGGACTGGAGAACACAAGAAGAAAGTAGCATCATCTTTTGCATGACCAAAGTAGCATCATCTTTTGCATGACCATCATCTTTGTATGACCAAACATTGTAAATCTGGTTCTGTCCTGTAGAGTGGACTTGATAATTTAATATGTGTCCACCACACTCCACACTGTATATGCACTCTGAATAGTCCTTTTACTGTAAAGAGAGAACCCAAAGTAAAAAGGAGAAGGTTTGTTTTATATCCAGCAAGTATCACTGTCCACACAAATCTTGTGAAGCGAAAGCACCTATAATCTCAATATCTTGGGTGTAAAAGATTTAGCCAGTTTATCAAATTATACTTTTTTTAAAGTAATTTTTGGGCTCAAGTGCCGTTTTTCATTCTATACTGAGAGAGATAGTGATGGGATTAAATCAGAAACTTGGATGAAGCATTGCAGGAAAAAGACGGAGGGGGGATTGGAGCCCGCGGTGCTGCTTGACCTGTGGTCTGGGGGGCGTGTTCTATAAATTAAAATATAATTAAAATATGCACATTCCGCTGACATGCAAAGCTAGCAAACGTATGAAAACTATCAGACAAATTATAAATGGTTGATGATTTTGTAAACGCTAACTCGTACTCGGGAAAAACTCCCCATCTTCATTCTGCACGCGGCACGCAATGGCGGTTGGCGTTAGATCGATTACATGTGGCGTTGAAAGGTCTTGTGATGTGGTGTGCGACGAGCGCGTAATATGTTAGGATTAGATTCGATTTAGGGATAGGTTGGGGTTAAGGTTAGCGGTTATGATTAGGTTAATGGTATGTAGTAGCAGCAGGGCTTTGAACCAATATTTTTTCCCAATCGGTTTGTTCCGAACAGAAACGGAATTGTAACATTTCTGGTTATGAGTTCCACCAACAAATTGACGGTCACGTTCCTGAACCGGTTAGAACAAAAATATATATTGTTCCCTGAACGATTAATTGCGCTCCTGTTAGCTGTTTAATGCTTTATATCCCACTGCTATAATATCCGTCGAGGCGAACCCACAATGAGTCGCTACAGAGACCCGCAGCCAGCGCTGGTAGCGCTCTACAGCGGACGTCTCATTGCGTGTGGGAGGGAACCCAACAACACGTGACACATTCACTGCTGCATCGTATATTGTATAAATACTAGTCTTGTTTTATTTTTGATGTTATCCCAAAGTGCACCTCTTTGAGAACGAAATAAAACCGGTTAGCATTATTTTTAAATAAATGTTCCCGTTCAGGAACATAAAAAACAACGTTTCTAGTTTTATTTCTGTTCCCCGGAAAATGCAAAAAAATTCCCGGTTTTCATTTTTATTCTTTGAACCGATTCAAAGCCCTGACTGTAGCAGATTAGAATTGAGGTTGGCTTCAGTGTTGGGGGATACTGTTTAGGAGGGATGAATCGTTTTTGGAAGACGCACACTGCATCGCAAGACTTTTAAACGCCATAGATATCCGATCTAACGCCAACCCACGCAGGACTCACGGGTCTGCACACGGCACGAAAAAAAATGGACATTGAGCAATGGCCATAGAGGTATAAGTATGGACAGCGCGCTACTAAGGCTCCAGAGTCCAGCGGGTGAGGCAAAATGTGGGCGTGTAGCTTGGAGCCACAATGGCTCCAAGAAAATAGGTGGTAGAATTTAATTTGTATTTTCTTGGCGTGGCCATGGGTGCAGCCTCGCTGTATTGACATAGACTGTATGGTTTACATGTTGTGCTGGTAGCTTAGCACAATGTACTTGTTACTGCGGCAGGAAATAAAGTAATACAATCCTTTAATAATAAGAATTAATGATACTAGTAGTGGATCATTTTTTGATTCAAGTTTAATCTAAAAAAAAGAAAAGAGCATCATCAGACAGGTAGAGCGATATTTGCATAAAATTGACAGTTTAAAAATCCTAATCTATTATTGATTAATCTATGGGAATAGGCTGCCATCTGCTGGCGATTGATAACATTACTAGGGTAGTATGGTCCATTTGCTTTCACGTTTACCCCAATGGACGTCAAGTGGTAAGGTATACCAATGTCTGCCACCAAGTGATGTCACCATGCCCAAGCCCCATTGTCAAATGGATAAACTTGTAACAAATATGTCCTTGAATAAATCTGATTTTCATTGCCCTTATTTTGACAGGAATTGATTGCCGACTGATGAAGGGATCACTACAAAGAATCTGAGATGACTTTATAGTTTATACATAAGTTTGCCTACCTTGTTAGCATAGCTAGCCCCATGGATGGACCCAAACGGGCATGAAGAAGCAGCTACTAAAAAAAAATCTTCAGCCAGTCTGGGTCCATGGGGCAAAGCTATGCTAAGAAAGTACTGCTGAGCGCACACTGCGAGTGAGTCGACACATTTCTACAAGATAGCCTCAGCTAAGACGAGGGAAAAACATCAGCACCAGAATTTTTTATTTCAGGAAGAATCTTTGGTGGCATTTTCCTTTAAGCACAAACATCCCAACAGACATCAGCTGGTGTGATTTTATAATGAAAGCTGTAATCTCAAACCATCAAACATGCAAGCGGTATGGCCTAAAACATATAGCGTGCACTTCACCTCTTTATCAGTACGTTTTTGTTGGTAAAAAGCATCATATATCAATTGGTTGACAAGTCTCTTCAGCGCAAGTGTCACTAGAGGGCAGCAGATCGTCAAAGACCTTCACTAAAGCCCCCTTTCCACAGGCTTACTTAAGGCCAGCACGGCACAGTTCATGTTGAGAATACGCTCTCTATAATTGTAAATAGTTTGTGAATAGATCATGAGATCTGACATTGTGTGACACCACAATGACTGTTGTGGCCAGTGGAGTAGAATTGATCTGACTTGGTCAGTCTGAGTTGGTGTCCAGCGCTCATAGGTGCGGCTGTGTCTATGTTATGCTGTCTTTGTCTGAAGATTAAATAATGCCTCAGCTATTTAGCTGAAGAGAAGACTGAGTCGACCTCTATTTATCTCCTTTACGCATCGATCTCGCATCGACCTCGTAACAGTTCACATGCACATCCACCTAGAAAATTGCTTCTCCACGCGCACAAATCAGGCCAGGCCACACCAGGTTTCAGGACCCAGTGAGGTATTTGTCTGAAATGTGGCCGTCGATGGCCACGTTTGTTGGTTGCCAATTGGTCATGCACCAAGGGAGTGACACAACGTGGCCGGCCGAGGAGGGTGGGGTGTGTGCGGAGGGTGGGGTGTGTGCCCTACCTGAACTAAACTTAACTGAGATGCGCCGAACTGTGCTTGAGTGAACTTGAGTTTTTTTTGTAGTGGAGAAGTGATGAAAGTGAAAAATTAAAATTTTCTTTTCGGTATATCGTCCAACTCTAACACAACCTATCATTGACGGAGCACAGCCAGTCCAACTTGCCACTTTTTATTGGTGCACTTTGTTGATAAAGCACTACATAAATACAATTAGATGTAATCAAATGTTATATCGCATCACCCTCATCTGGATGTCCAGGCCACCTAGCTGAATTCAAACAGACTCTAGAGGAAAAAAAAGAATTACTTTAAATCTAAAGCACTTCAGTGAAAACCCACAGAATGACAATGAAGAAAGCACATCAATGAAAACGCTATACTACTTGGCAATGTCACAATGAACCCATTATGATGATTCAAAGTGACAGTGGGGATTCACAAAGCAGAATTGGTGACAAGGTTGCAAACACACTTATTGGTGGAATTGCATTTGCTCATTTTTTTTTAAGATTGATTCTACACGGAACCTTTTAACAGTAAACTGAACTTGCCAAACAAGATCATGTATTCACATACTGAATATAGAAGGTATGGTGGACTTTTTTCAATTTGTATTTAGCGAACATTTTCTGAACATTTGAATGAAAATGCCTATAGCCCCCAAACAGCTGTGATGTGAACAATATCTCCATCTGCGTCGTATTTCCTCCAGCCCATCGAAGACAAACTAGTCGCTATCAATAATCAGTGACATTGACAGTGAGCGATCACATTGTTGGAATTAGGGTTATGAACTTGAGTGATAACTACCTAAAATGTATTTTACGACCTACTGCACATCTCCAATAGAGGGCAGCAGACCTCCACAGATGTTTACATTTAGACCCCTTGTAAAGCCTGAAGGAAAAAAGTTTTCACTTTTTCCCCCAGTATATTGACCACCTCTAGATAGGAATTGATATCAGGACGTTACCATTGTGATTAAGAAGTGTTGCTGAATTAACCATTAGAAACGGGAATATGTTGTACTGATAGAAGTGTTGAACTAGCAGTTGAGTAACTAGGGACAATAAAAACGTCAGCTGCTAATGGTTGTCTATATTAAGCCAGTGCGGTCACCTCACCAGTGTTTTTAAGCAGTCACCTTTCTTCCAATGACAATATAAAAAAAATACAAACAATACATTGACAACAGCTGGAAACGCAGAGTATAATGAAGAGTGTGCCTTCTGCAAGTGTATACATGTAACTCTTTAAACGTATATCAACTCAAGTATTGTTTTATGAATTTGATGAAATATTTAAGAAATCACTTGCAAAAAGATCCATTGTCAACACTAACTTGTTCGTTGTACTATACTCTGATACAATATCACCTCTGATACAATATCACATTGAGCTTAAACACTCATGAGAGGTACACATCGGCAGTTTTCAAACTGGTCTTTTGGGCGACTAACTGTAAATATGCGTCTAAAAATGACCATACACCAACAAGTGTTTTACAAAACACCACGTTACATAAGTGACTTGAGTCAGATGGCATTGGAAAATTAAGTGAATCAGGCTTTCTCCAATGCCACCTTGACTTATGCGATTTTGCGTTTTGTGAAACACTTGTTAGTATAGTTTATCATCCCGTTTGACAACATCCACACTATGAAGTAGGCGACGTGTCTAATTCATTCAATTCACCAAGTTGAACTTTAACTCAACAAGAGATGTATGGCTGTCATTTCTTCAATGAACATATTCCCTGATGCACCATAACTGTTCATTGAAAACATTCAATAAAGCCTGCACTAGAGCACTTTGTGAGCTGTACAACACATTCTAGTTTGCAGTTAACCTTACAAATGCAGCTCTTTATTTGCAATTAACTGTCCTTTATTGAAGAAACTACGATCAGAATTTTCAGGTGTCCCTCATATTAGATTGTTGAGTTAGTTTAAATCAAACTGTCTTGCGAAGAGCAGGAATTTGTGGCCGATGGTCCACAGCACGTTGCCCTCACAGAAAAGGTTGATATGATAAAACATGGAGATTTGGTGAAAAAAAATGTACTTGTATTTCTTTGACAATCATTGCCCATAATGTGATTTGGTTAATAGTTCAGTTAATACCACTGCAAACAATGAATGAATGATGAAACACATTCAAATGAAATTCACTAGCAACATGTAATAATACACTTATTCTAAAAACAAAAGTGATGGGCTCAATTTGTAGTTATAAGAGAAACAAAACGATAAAAATGTTGCACTCCTGTGACAAATATTTTCATCCTTGTACCACCATTAGGGCTTGTAGCTTGAAACATGAAAAATGAACAATGTATTAATAGACTGATTCTATGACCTTATAATAGGTGATGGGGACTCCCAAATATCATGGAATACGTGGAAAATTGGGAATATTACTGACCAGTTAATGAAAAAAAATGCATCTAGACAAGGCTACCAGGGTTCTAGGTTGTGCCGCATTTGGTGTTTAACTGTAAAAGGTCATAAAGGACAAGGACGTGTAGTACATACTAGTGCGTTCCATGTCCAAAGAGCCAGTGGTCAAAATGTTTGAATTACAACAAAAATCCATTGTATTTAAAATGTATATTCAAACATAGTGCAGTGTCTTTTCAACACCTCCAAGTAAACATGGACAGAGATCTAGTCTCCATCAGGCTACTGGAGTGGTGGTCCAGTACAGCTTTAAGACCAGTCTAGAGGCGTGTCTCAAATGACATTCTTTTTAGTGTGTTGGGAGCTGTCCAGAGTTGTTGCCTAAATTCCAGTGTGCTGAAAGTGGCCCGTATGATGCCCTAAAGATGTCTGGAAGGTGGAAACCCTGTCCGCGACTGATGGACACTTGGCACACTAAACAGCCGCCATGTTTCCTATGTAGCGGAAAGGAAATTATGTTGACATCGTGACATGCTGTAGCTCTGTTTGCAGTCCGTCCAACCGTGGGCATGCAAGGTTGGGGGCTCAACATACTGAAGCGTTATTTCCAATATTATTGGAATAACATTATATTCCAATACTGAACTGCAAAACAGTGCACCAAAAAGTGCACTCAAATATAGTGCACTATATTCAAGTGCACTGATCCAAGTGCACAATTTGAGAGAGAGTATAGACAGGTTTGTGACACGTTTCCGGTTTACTTGCTGAACTATACCCCCGTATATGCGCTTCACTTTCTGTGCCATTTATTTTGCCGTGAATTTGACTATTTTTCAACAGGTCAGTGGGAACACACCGCGTTATTTTAAAATGATTGTGGTAACTTGTGCTCTGATATTCCCCACACAAATTCTGTCGTGCAAATCTGTGAGCCACAAATTCAATATTGAACGCAACCCGTTCCATTTACTCATTCAAGTTGGAATTACCAGTGGAAGCAGCCATCCCATTGGTCCAGAACAACATGTGACCACATCGGTGAGTAACTTCAAGTTGGCGTTTGTATTTCATCAATACGTATGTAAAATGTGGGGTGGGGTGGATGATGTGTAATTTGTCACAGAGCAAGCTATAGTAAGCAGATTTTGAAACGTTGTGCGTTTTGTGTGACAAGTTCATCAAATTTCGTCCACTACGATCACTTTACTTACGGAAATATACAGACACAGGAAGTGTGTTACACCCGGCGGGACAAAATGCCAGCCCCCTGCAT